>PVLA01005188.1:78211-153831 GCA_004027455.1 Hydrochoerus hydrochaeris | reverse complement strand
TTTTCACTTACAGTTTGGTTACCAACAAAAAATTGGTAACATTCTGGTGGCTGGGATGGGGATCACCCTGGTTGGGGATAGGAAATGTTAATACTGATGTCTTTTCTTTGATCTACAGTTCCAATGCAATTCTCATCAAAATCCCAGGAAGTTATTCTGGGATAGCTATTGTCAGGACTGACCTGAGAGTGACCTGCCCACTACAAACAATGGACTTTCCGTTAGTGGCAATGGCTTGCCCCTGATAACAAGAGACACTGGCAATAAAAAGTTGAGTGTAGGGCTAAGGTCACCCTGCAGGTCCCTGCTGCCAGCTCTGTGTACCAACCTGCACTGATGGCCCCTACAGCCTTATGCTCAAACATTTTGTCCAGATTTCTCCAGGTTCCTTAAAATTACACCTAATGTTAAAACCTATGTGTAGCGAGTTCGCCCTTTAGATACCTGCTGCTGTTCCCTCTGTTGTCAGCCCGCCTGCAGATAGAGGAATAAAATCCGATCCCTTAAAATCAGCTTGGTACTGGCAAAGAAATAGACCTGAGGATCAATGGAACAGATTAGAAGATGCAAGCACAACTACAAAGACGCTCAGCCACCTGATATTTGACAAAGGAGCTAAATATGTCCACTGGAAGAAGAATAGTCTCTTTAACAAATGGTGTTGGAAAAATTGGCTCTCTACATGCCGAAGACTGAAACTAGATCCAAACCTATTACCATGCACAAAACTAAAGTCTAAATGGATCAAAGACCTAAATATTAATACAGAAACACTAAATCTACTGGAAGACAAGGTAGGTAGAAGTCTTGGAGACATAGGGATAGGCAGAGAATTCATGAACAAAACGCAAACTGCACGGGAAACACTTCAAAGAATCAACAAATGGGATCTCATATTGAAAAGTTTCTGCACATCAAAGGAAATCACCAACAGAGTGAAAAGAAAACCCAGAGTGAGAAAGAATTTTAGCCAGCAAGCCCTCAGACAAAGGACTTGTGTCCAGAACATATAAAGAATTGAAAAACATCAAGCCCCCCAAATTCAAAGACCGTCTCCAAAAATGGGCATCTGAGATGAACACACAGTTCTCAGAGAAAGATATACAAATGGCAAATAAATACATGAAGAAATGTTCACCATCACTGGTCTTTCGAGAAATGCAAATTAAAACAACATTGAGATTCCACCTCACTCCAGAAAGAATAGCTGCCATCAAGAAATCAACTGATAACAAATGCTGGCGAGGCTGTGGGGAAAAAGGAACACTGCTCCACTGTTGGTGGGAATGTAGCCTGGTGCAACCATTATGGAAATCCATATGGAGAATTCTCAGAAGACTAGGATTGGAAGCCCCATTCAATCCAGCTATTCCCCTCCTGGGTATTTTCCCCAAAGAACTGAAAAGTTCATATCACAGTGATATATGTGCACCCATGTTCATAGCTGCACAATTTGTGATAGCTAAATCCTGGAAACAACCAAGATGCCCATCACCTGCAGAGTGGATGAAAAAGATGTGGCATTTTTATACAAAGGAATATTATACTCAGCTATAAAAAAGGATGATCTTGAGCCCTTCATAGGTAAATGGAGACAACTTGAGACTATTCTCATTAGTGAAATAAATAAGAATCATATTTATAAATATCATATTGTGTCTCTAGTGTAAAAAGTAAATAAGAACTACAAGTGTAATAAAACCAAAAATGTGTAATTGCTATTGTAAAAAAGAAAGGAAAAGAAAGTGCTCTAAGGGATATAACTGCATGTATGTTTGAGTGTGTAAAATAGATTACCATATTGCTGAATCTTTGTTGGATCTTTGATCAGAACTGTTTGTAGTCTGACTGTTTCAATGTTTACTATGTACCCTTTAACTTTGTAACTTGAACAACTACATCCAGGATGACAGTATGTAATTTATAAATTGCTGATTTCTTAGTGGGGCTTTTTCTCATTTTCCTTTTTCTTTTTCTTTCTTTCTTTTAGAATTCTGCATTGTTACTACCCTTTTTTTTCTGTTTTGCTTTTTTTCCCCTTCTCTTTAAATAAAATTTTAAAAATGTAAAAAAAAAATATGATCCTTTCCTCAGCTTCAGACGCTGGGTGGTTCCTTACACACCATTATTAATAGCAGCACAGTGATTCCAAAAGTGATGGAGAGCCAGATGTGGGGGCACACAGCTGTGATCCCAGCTCTCGGGAGGCTGAAGCAGGATGATCACCATGAGTTTTAGGTCAGCTGAGTTATGCAGTGAGTTCACGCCCAGCCTGAACTACATTGTGAGACCTTGTCTCAAAAATAATAATTAATTAATTCAATAGACAGACAAGAAACTCAGAATACCCAACACAGTATTGTTTAGTGCTGGATAATCTCAGCACTCAGGATGCTGAAGCAAGAGGATCTCCACAAGTTCCAAGCCAGCATGAATTACATGAAACCCTGTCTCCAAAAAACAAAAACAAGCGGGGAGCTGGGGATATAGCTCAGTGGCACCTTGTCTGTCTGGCAAGCACAAGGTCATGAGTTTGATTTCTGAGACACTCAGGATGTTTCTTGATAGATGAATGGATTCTTGATAGATGAATGGATGAACAAACTGTGGCTCATCTGTATAATGGGTATTACTCAGCACAGAAAAG
This sequence comes from Hydrochoerus hydrochaeris, assembly GCA_004027455.1. Classification (NCBI taxonomy): domain Eukaryota; kingdom Metazoa; phylum Chordata; class Mammalia; order Rodentia; family Hydrochaeridae; genus Hydrochoerus; species Hydrochoerus hydrochaeris. Next base: position 151,184 of record PVLA01005188.1, on the reverse strand, counting down.
AAGTGTGCTACCAAGCCACCAAAAGACATGGAGGGTGGACATGGAGAGGCATCTGGCTAGCTCCGCTGGTAGAGTGTGAGACTCTCCATCTCAAGCTTGAGCCCCATGTCAGGTGGCGTGTTGTTTTGTTTTGGATCTTAGTTACATTTGAGTTCTGAGCTACTCAGCTGGCATTTATTGAGGACTCAGTGATTGTTCTGTCACAGGTAGCAAGTGGCCTCCTGTCCAAAAAAAGAAAAAGAAAAGACATGAAGGAAAAAACGCTTGTTACTAAGTGGAAGAGGTCAGCCTGAAAAGGCATTTCCCGCTGATGCATGGGCTGAGAGACAAGAAGAACCAAATCCCCACTCTACCCCTACACCCCTGTTAGCAACTGGCTGATTTGGAGGAACACGGGGTGAGACGATAGCAACTGAGGTAAAAACAACTTCATGCTTGTATTGTTTGATTTTCAAGCCTAAAACCAGTAGTCTGAGCATCTATTTAGAGGATAACGGTATGCAATGTAGCAAATGTGGGGGATTCCTTCTGTCCTGTTTTTGAAATCCAATATTGTTCTCACTGTTTTGTTTGGTTCACTTTATTGTTTTGTTTTATTCCTTTAAAAATTAAAAAAGAAGTGTCTATTTTAAACACTACTTAAAAAGATATATGAAGGCCTTAGGTTTCAATACCCAGTACTAAAACAAAAGAAGACACACCAGGTTTCAGGATGAGAACGAATTTATAGTACTGGTTTGGATGGTGTTGTGGATTAAAAACTGGTGGTCAACTTAACACCAGCTGAATTAAATCAGCATGGTACTGAGTATAGATGTCCACCTGAGGAAAGGTGCCAGCATAAATAGAGACTTGGCAAAGAGGAGCGAGGAGTTGTGGGTTCTTCTAAGTGTTGCTGTTTGAGCCACTGGTTGTTCTGGAGGAGCTCGTCATGACCAGCTTCCCCAGTGTGAGTCTGACCACTGTCATCTGAGGAGCTCAGGACCTTGTTGGTGAGAGTGGCTGTGGTTCACTTTGGGGGAGCTCTTGTCCTCTCATTGAGCATCGCTTCCTGGCTCCAGATGGGAAGTCGTGTGCCACTTAATTTCCAGGAGAATCTCATCACTCTGGCTTCCTGGCATGTACTGGACTGTTCATATCATTGGAGGAGCTCAGGACCTCCATGTCACTGAGGATGGCTGTGGTGCTTTTCAGGGCAGCCCTGGTTCTTATTTTGAGCGTGACTTTTCGGCTCCAGTGTGGAACTCTTAACCTACCGGCACAGCTCCTTCACCCCACTGACACAGACTTTCTAGCTTCCACCGCTGACCTTTGGGCCTTCCCAGTGCAGATCTGGTGTGAGTCTTTCTTGTGGGCTCTAGACCTTCAGCTGGACTCATGGGAGGTGTTGTCATGGGCCTAGGTTTTCATCTAGACTTAGGAAGGACATTGCTGTGGGATCCAGGCCCTTGGCTGAACATTCTGAGTCTTTAGTGTTGTGGACAGATTTCCTGCATTTTCTGTGTTTAACTCTGGGTGACAATCATAAAATAATATTATAAATTCTGTGTCCTGATTCTAATTGTTCTCCTCACAACCCCTGACTCTAACAGGTGGTCAATCTGTCTAAACAGGATAGAGAATGTTAAACAACTCTAGCAAGGACAGGTAAGTCACACACTTTCCTGCAGTCCCAGCTACTCTGGAGGCTGAGACAGGAGGATTGTTTGAGTCCAGTTGTTTAGAACTGGCTCTGGAACAAAGACAGTTAAGAGAGCTAAAGAGAATATTTGAGTCCAGAACACGATTTAATCAAACTATTTTGAAAAGGTTAAAATTTTCATCTCCATTTCCTTGAAAAGAAATAAGTGAACTACAAAGTGAGATCCTATCTCAAAAATCAATCAAATAAAATGTCTCAGATTTTTGTTTGTTTGTTTGTTGAAACAGGGTCCTACTATGTCTTCTTGGATGACCTTGAACTCACTATGTAGCCCAGGTCACATTGAACTCATAGTGATCCTCCTGTCTCAGCCTCTCAAGTGCTGGGATTATGGTGAACCACAATACCATCTCTTTAGGACCTATTTGATTGAATCAATTTGACTCTATAGTTTGTTGTGTCAGTATGAAGAATGAACCTTTGGGGCTTAGCATCCTTCTCTAGTGTTCATCCCCCACCTGACCCGGTACCAGGGATCAAACTCATGACCTCACGCTTGCCAGGTAGGTGCTTATGCTGCTGAGCTAAATCTCCAGCCCCAGTTCAACCTTTTTTATTTTCTTGAAAATATGCTCTAAAAAGAGGCTGTTGCCTGACACACAGTGAGAAATGCTTCAGAGCAGTTCCCAAGCAAGGGCAATCTCATGCTCAGGGGCGATCTGCCACAGTCTGGAGAGGTGGAGCTCAGCCAGGAATAAGCCACTGCATCTAGGAGGGGTGACCCGACACTCTGAGCGCCCTGTCCCCCTCTGTCCTCCTCCCCCACCCCAGCTGAAGGCCTAAGTGCTATGCTCACACCTCCTGGACAAGTTACAGCCTGGGAGAACATATTTGGAAGACTAATAAAGGATATGTGGGGCCAGGAGTTTGGCTCAGTGGTGTAAACACCTGCCTGGCAAGTGTGAGGTTGTGAGTTCAATCCCTGGTACCATACACACACACACAAAATAAATAAAGTAAAATAAAGGATATGTGTGCAACATATACAAAGAACCCTTGAAACTTAACAATAAGACATTATAGATAACAGTAATGTCCTTATGTTTTTTTTGTCCTCTATTTTTTTAAAGGTAAGAAGAAAGGATTTTCAATGTTTTCACTGTGAAGAAATGATCAACATTTGAGGAAATAGATGCTTATTTAAGCATTGCACAATGCATGCATGCATCAGAACATCCCATCAGGGCCATAAATATGCACAATTTTTATGTATCAGTTTGAGAAATGGCCAACCTAGCCTGGTGTGGTGCCACACACCTATAATCCCAGTGCTTGGGTTGAGGCAGGAGGACTGCTGTGAGTTGAAGCCCAGGCCAAAGTACACAATGACACTGTGTCTCAGCAAACAAACAAATGAGCAACCTGATTTAAAAATGAACAAAGGAGAGCCAGGGATGGTGATGGATGCCTACTGTCCCAAATATTCAAGAGGCTAAGGCAAGAGGGTTATTTGAAAGCCCTGGACTTTGAGGCCATTACAGGCAACATAATAAACCCCATTTCTTAAAAGAAAATAAAATAAGAATATTGGAAAAGAGATAAAAAAAAAAAAGAACTGAGTTGTGTTATGTACATGTAGCAACTTCCCACAAGGAATGTAATCATTGTGGCTAGAGACATGTACTAAAAAAACCAAAAACTAGTGCTCACTTCAGCAGCATATGTACTAAAATAAATGAATAAAAACTTTAAAAAGGGCAAAAATTTGAATTGATACCTATAGATATTGTTATCAAGCAATATCTATAGGTGAAAAGTAAGCATATGAGCTGAGATACTCATTATGTCATTAGGACATTGTGTGTGTACGCATGCACGTGTGTGTGGTGTGTGTGTGTGTGTGTGTGTGTGTGCTTGTGTGGTGCTGGGGATTGAACCTACGGCCTTTGCATTGAGCCACATCCCAGGACTTTTTTTTTTTTTTTTTTTTTTTTTTTTAAGACAAGGTCTTGGTTGGTTGCACAGGTGAGGTTTAAACTTGCAATCTTACTGCCGCAGCTTCCCAGGGCTCTGGGATTATAGACACTCGAATAGGATATTACTATTTAAAATGAGACACTACCACACACTGTCAGAATGGCTTAAACCTAAAACACAAACAACACTGAATGCCAGTGAAAACACAGATCAGTTTTTTTGCTGGTGGTAATACAAAATGGTACAGTCACTTTGGAAGATGATCTGTTTTGTTTTTGTTTTTGAGACAGGGTTTCACTATTTAGCTCAAGCTGGCCTCAAACTCATGGCAATCCTCCCACTTCAGCCTTCTGAGTGCTGGGATGACAGGTATGCACCTCCACAAGCAGCTATCAGCAGTTTTGCATAAAATGAAGCAATTTTACTATATGATCTAGTACAGATGGCCCTGGGTATTCGCCCAAAGAGCTGAAAACTTATGTACGCATAAAAATCTGCATACGAATGTGTAGAGCAGTTCTATATATGATCACTAAGATCTGAAAGCAACCAAGATGCCCTGAAATAGCAATCAGATCAACAAAGTATGATGATCCATATGAGGGAATATTTAACAATAAAGAGAAATGTGTCAAGCAACAAGAAGACATGGTGGAAGGTGTAGTGCCTACACAGAATGAAAGATGCCAGTCTGAAGGACTGCATACCATGTGAGTCCACCTCAGGACACTGGAGAGGTGAAGCCATAAACAGGGAAGAGATTAGTGGGTGAAGAGTCACCAACAGGCTCTGGGGAAGTCTCCATCCAGACAAGGGCCCTAAGGGCCTTGCGGGAGGAACTGCAGGTCACTAACTCCCATTTCCAAAAACGAATTTTCAGGACAGACCAGCAAGAAACCTACAGGGATTCATTAGGCAGGAATTTAAAAGTGCACACAGAAACAAAGCACAGCCTTCCAGAGGGCGCATTGTTACTGGAGCTGATGGGGTGGAAATCTCAAGAAAGACCGATGCCCCAGAAGGATATTAGCCCATTTTACAGGTATAACCCTAGAATTTTTTTTCAGTTGACAAGTCCTTGTAATAAAGTATATAAATGGCAACTTTGGTTTTCAATAAATACATTGCTTTAAAAAAATCATGCAAGAGAGAGGCTGGGGATTTAGCTCAGTGGTACAAGTGCCTGCCTGGCAAAGCACAAGGTCATGAGTTTGATCCCCAGTACCAAAAAAAAGAAAAAAACATCATGAAAGAGCATGTTTTTGTAATTACTAAGAAAAATTTAAAACTACTGTCTCTTCTGCAGAAATGCTATGCACACATGCAAAATGATCAAAGGCTGATAGAATAATGACCCTCAAGTGAGTCGCATGGCCATCATGTGCCATAAGTTCCTCATTTTGAAGCTGTTTCTCTGTGATCACTAAAGCTTTTTCAATCCAGTGCTTAAACCCAACAGGCTCCTTAGATGTGCTCTTTTCAACCCTAAGTAACTCTGAATTATGAGCTTTATGATTTTTACATGTTTATGAAAACAAATAATGAATTCCCGGGAAAACATTTCTGTACTAGTCCAAATGTTTCTGCAGTCCCATCGACAATATTTTCAGGTGGGTGTTTTTCATTACGATGTAGCTGAAATCACATCAGCCCTTTCAGAGCTCAAACAGAGATCAGCCTTTTTCCATCCTGGGTTTTAACCCACTCACCTGGGCTGCAGAGCTGCTCCAGAGCCAGCCTGGCCCGCTTGCAGACTCGGGTGAGGCTCCAGTATTTTTTTTTAAGATAAATAATTTAATTATTCTCTACATTGTCTCGACTTGTCCCTTTATCTTAGTATCAAGTTGCTGCTCTTTACTTTTTTACAATAAGCCAAATATGGACTTCCAGTATTCTTGAGGAATTTGGGGTTTGATGGGTCTGGAAGGAAAGGAGCCTGAATTAACCAAGGCAGGGTCCACAGGGATCCCCTCAGGTGACTTTGGCTGGGTCTCGGGAGTTACAGTCTCCCAGAAACTACATTTTTTAGTTATGATTTTCCTTATCTCCCTTTTATTTTTATATGCATTTGTCAAAATCCATAGAAATGAAAAAAATCCATAGACTGTACAACACAAAAAGCGAAGCAATGTACACTGTGTTTTTTGGTTTTTGTTTTTTGCAGTAATACTGGGAGTTGAACCCAGGAGCTTCATGCTGAGCTACATCCCCAGCCTCCCCCCATTTTTAAATTTGGACGCAGGATCTTGCTAGTCACTAGGTTGCCCAGTCTGAGCTTGAAATTGCAATCCTCCTGCCTCAGCCTCCCAGAGTGCTGGGATGTGTGCACTACCATACACGTCTATAAACTATGGACTTTAACTGGTAATGAGTCAGTGTTGGTGGATTGATTATAACCAATGTACCCCCTTAATTCAAGATGTTAATAATCAAGGAAACTGGGTTGGGTTAAATATATGGAACTCAACTATTTGTACAAATATTCCATAAATCTAAAACTGTACTAAAAATAAAACCTATTATCTATTTATAAAATGATGCTGGCAATTTTCTGAGCCTAAACTCTACGTCCATCAAACACAGAGGCACAATGTGCTACATATAAGGTTTAAATACATCCAGCAGCTCTCAGGAACTCAGTTAACTCACCATCAATGTAGAGAGACAGCTGCATTTTGTTTCGTTTGGAACTTCGCCAAGACGGTCACCATTTCAGAACATCAAGTCCCTCCTGATCTCTGAGCGGCCGGTTTCAGCGCATGCCCTGTGATATGTGTGCGTTTGTTGCTGTGGTTTTATTAAGAGGCGCCAAGCAGCTGGCGGCTTTGGGTGTCTGCACAACATATTCACAAATTATTGTGTCCCCAAATGCTTTCCTTTATCTTTTGTGGTACACTTGGGATAGTATATTGACATTACCGTTTTCCTATATAGTTTTTGAAATGTCTGAATTGCATTGCATGATAATTTATGGTTACAAGGATAACTGAGTCTGACTGAGCCGAGACCCTTTCCTGTAAAATGCAATCCAACCCCTCGCTCAGCCCTGGGGTCCATCCTGAGCAGCTCTGCTGTTGAAGGTCTGCTCCCTCCTCCCAACTCCAAAGCGACGCAGTCCCAGAGTTCGAAGGCAGCGGTCTCTCCGGAGCCAGGCTTGGGACAGGCTGTTCTCTGTCTGCAATGCCTTCACCCTCTTCCTCCAGCACTCGACAAACCACGGCTCCTCAGACCTCCACGCTTCACCTCCACGTGCAGCCCACTCACAGTTCTTTATTTCCTTCGAATGACTCATTTCTCATAAATAAATTGATCTTTTCCAGGAAAAGTTTGTATCACTATTATAAATAGGATACCAGTCTGAATAGCTGTAAAAATAAAGCAATCATAAAAAAACGAATAGAAGGGAAATGAACGTTATTATCTTGTATTTAGATAAAATCGTCAGCAGACGCCAAAGCCACCTGTGGGTGGTGGCGGAATTACAAGAGACGTTGAAAAACTTGTTAGCACCGATTGGAGAGTTTTTCTCCTCCATATATTTCAAGACTTGAAAGAAAGCAGGAAAAGAGAGTAACTTTCTCTTTCGGTGTAATTGAATGCTGTCCTCGTTCTTCCTAAAGTCTTCTGCTCGACACTGCCAGCCAATCCATTTGTCGCCGACATTCATCAAGCAGCCTGGATGGCGCAGGCAGCGGCGCTCAGCGCGCCATAAAAGAGCGAGGCGGACGAGCGCGCGCAGTCTGCCCCCAGATCCACAGTGGGCTGAAGGAAAAGCACAGGAATCTGGGAAGGGTTCTAAAACGCCATCATTTATGAATACCAGTTGTGGGTCTGAGCCTCTTGCGTCTCCAGCATCCGACAAACCATACCCATTCGTAAACTGTGAGACAGTCGGGACCAAATTAATTTTGGAATTTGTGATGGTGATCGTTTCAGTTTTCACAGGGAGAACAGTAGGGCGTGCGTGCTTCTGCATATATCTGATGAGCTGTACTGTGGGACTGCTGAAATGGTTTTTAAGCCCACAGGAGCGAGGGGAGTGCGCGCGGCGTGGCGTGGCAGGAGCCCGGGTTCATCTCCAGGACCCCCCCGCGCCTTTGCCTAATTCACCCCTCGCGGCTCCCGGCGCTGCTCGGCCTCGCAGCCGCCGGGGAGTTCACCCGGCGCGCCAGCGCCTCCTCTGTTGGCCTCAATCAAAGTCCGGGCGCTTTTCCAAGAATCCGTCGGTCCGCTTGTCTTGTAGACCAGCCCGGGGGCTCCCCCAACATCAGCACCTGTCTCTGTCCTCAGCCTCACAGCTCCCGCGCAGCCCACCAAGCCTGCCGGCTTCAGGCGGTGGCCCCTGCCTTTCCCGCGCGCGGCGCGGCTCACTTTAAGCCGGGCGCGGGGAGCTCTGCAGAGGCGCCCTCGATGGGCCCCGACGTTAGGGGGCGCGAGTGCGGCTCTGGCAGCGCCTAGGAGCTGGCGAAGCTGGAGACGCCGAGGCCAGGTCCGCGGCCCCGCGCTGCGCGGGAAGGTGGGGGCGGGGCACTCCCCCCGCCCGCCCATCTGCACGGCGCTGCCACGGAGGGAGCAAGGGGTTGCGGAGAGGAACAGCGAGGAGACCCAGTGACCGCTCCAACCCGCAGCGGACGGGGTCCGGAGACCTTAAATTAGGCCAGATCGGACTCCTGAGCCATAGAGCTCGGGCGGAATGGGGGTGGGGTGGGGGCGGGCTAGGGGGCGGTCCTCGCCCCGGGGGCGGAGCCAAGGCTCCAGCCCGCAGTTTGCAAGACCCGCGGAAAGCCACTCGCGCTCCCTCCCTACCTCCCGGGATTGAGATTGGCCTCCCGCTCCGCGGGGGCGCAGGGGCGGCCTCCGCATCCCATTCCCACCCGGGGGCTTTTGGCGGTGGCCACCATGGCGCGGGGAGACGCCCCGCGGGACAGGTGAGTCGGGCGGGCGCGGTGCGTGCGGGCCCGGGAGCCATGGGCAGCGCTACCCGGCCCCCGCCGCTGCTCCAGGGCGCCAGGATCCACTGTACTACAATTCCCATCAGCTGGCTCCCTGGGCTACCGAGCCCTGGCGGTGGAGGTAGCAGTCCGTGCTCCGCGAGAGCGGCTCGCGAGGCGGGAGGGGCGGCCCAGGCGTGCGTCCTCGGGGTGACCTTCTCACTGATCCCACAGCTACCACCTAGTCGGGATCAGCTTCTTCATCCTGGGACTGGGCACCCTCCTTCCCTGGAACTTCTTCATCACCGCCATCCCGGTGAGGCTTGCCACACGGACTGCCAGCCTCAGGCCACAGCCACTCTCTGTTCCTCGTCTGCCGTGGACCAAGGCTCACCAGGCGCGCTCCCCACCGCGCCGCCTTTGACTCCTCTGCATACCCGTTTGTTGGCTGAAGCACGGAGCCTCAGAAAGGGGAAATGCCTTTCTCCTGGCCAGGAAAATCCGCTTCTCAGAGGGCCAAGGCCAGACTCTTGGGGGAGTCTGTGACCGGCAAAGGATCTACCCACCCACCTCCTCATTTTGTTGTTATTTCTGGGCCAGTCACTCCAAAAGTGGTTTATGCACTCCTTTGGTTTTCTTTGCAGTAGAATTAATTGCATTCATTCATTCAACAAGCATTTAATGTGCAACTGCTTTGGACCAGGCAGTAAAGATATAGTGAAATCATAACAGAGGGATGTTAGAAACCCACCTTAGGAAACTTACTCACAAGGACTATGAAAAGGCAGAAGTGTGGAATGTGTGTTATCTTTGGGATTAGGTTATTCTTATATATTCAGTGTGATAAATTTCTCTGGAATGTCTGGCTCCGTTTTAGGGCCCTGAAAATCCAAAGATGAATCAGCCCCAGCTCTTGGAAATAATATGGGACCAAAATTATTAATAATGTAGCATGCCAGCTGGGTGTGGTGGCATGAACCTGCAGAGGCTGAGGTAGGACGATTGAAAATTCAAGCCCAGAGACCAGGGATTTAGCTCAGTTGCACAAGCCCCTGCCTGGCAGGTGTGAGTTGGGAGCTTGATCCCCAGTACCAAAAAAAATGTCCAAACCCAACCTGGGTAACTTAGTGATACCTTGTCTCAGAACTTAAAAAATAAATAATTTTTAGGGCTTTTTTTTTTTTTTTAATCAATACAAGTGCCCTGAGTTCATTTTCCCAGCGTCAGGATTTGGGGGAACATGATTATCTGCCATCCCTGACTTACAGCAGAGTGTTTTGGGTCTACAGGAAAATATTCCTTCTGCTTCCTAAAAGAGATTTGGGGTTGGGGATGCGTTTTTTGGTGTTGGTTTTGGTTTTTTTTAAGACAGAACCTACTGTGTTGTCCAGGCTGGCCTTGAACTCACTGGGTAGCCCAGGTTGGCCTCAAACTTGCAGTCCTCCTGCCTCAGCTTCCCCTAGTACTGGGACTACTCCTGACTTTGTAGAAGAGATTCATAAATTGACAGGGTGGGCAAAGTATAGGATTTGGGAGGATATAGAAGAGGAGAGGGCATTCCAGGTGAGGCAAAAGACTATTCAGAAAAAGATCCAAAGCCTGTGGTGCCTAACGTTTAGCAGAACAGAGCAAGGGACAGGGCATAAAAGAGAGGCTGGGATCTGATTCTGAAGGCTCTCAAATGCTGTTCTAAAACCTTGGGACTTGGTGGGGTACAGTGGTACACACCTGTAATCCCAGCTACTGAGGCAGGAGGACTGCAATTCCAGGCCAGCCCCTGCAACTTACCAAGGGCCTATCTCAAAACAAAACAAAACAAAACAAAACAAAACAAAACAGGGCCAAATGCTAGGGGTGCTGCTTATGGCAGACCACTTGTGTGGCATGCACCTAGCCCTGGGTCCCATCCCTACTATAAAACAGAACAAAGTATCTTGGGCCTCTGCCCTGCAGGCAGTAGAGGTATGGGCGGAAGGTGGCAAGGGGTTAAGCAGGAAATGACAGGATGTGTTCCAACAAGAAAGCAGTGGGCCAGCAAGGAAAGCAGAATCTGGCTCAGGGTGAGTCTTCACAGCCATAGGACGGACACATGTAGAGGCTGCTGCAGGGAGGAGGGTAGCGGCTGAAGCCAGGGCCCTGAAGAGGGCGGCTTAGCAAGGCCCAAACAGGGAGGTTCTTAGGGCTTGGGCTCTGTCCCAGACTTCGGCCAATCAATTCATTGCACATCCAGGGAGCTCTGACTGTGCCAAGGACTGGGGACAGTGCAAGGACAAGGAACCCATAGCCAAGCAATTGCAAGTATGGCGGGGATGGTACCGTGGGGGATTACTGACGCTACACTGCCTCCCCTCCACCAGTACTTCCAGGCACGCCTGTTGGGGGTCAACGGCACAGTCGGGACCTTGAGCTCCAACCACACAGGCCCCACAGATGCTTTCAGCTTCAACAACTGGGTGACACTGCTGTCTCAGCTGCCCCTACTGCTCTTCACTCTCCTCAACTCCTTCCTGTACCAGTGGTGAGACCTAGCCCCAGGCCACCCACCCTTCCCCTACTCGCTCTGTACTGCCCTGCCCTTGGTAGAACCTCTTGCTTGCCTGCCCCTGCCAGGCCTAGGCCTCTCAGATGCCCTCTGCCCCCTTCCAAGCAGCATCCCTGAGGCGGTGCGCATTCTGGGCAGCCTGCTTGCCATACTACTGCTCTTTGCCCTGACAGCAGCGTTGGTCAAGGTGGACATGAGCCCTGGGCCCTTCTTTTCCATCACCATGGCCTCCGTCTGGTTCATCAACTGTGAGCACTTCTTTCCTCCTTTCACCAGCCTCTTCCCTGGAACCCACAGGGCCCAGGAACAGAAGACCAGCATTATCACTCAGATCCATGACAGACAAACTGAGGCCCAGAGGGACTGGAAAAGTCACCTGCCCCAGACCCCATAGTGACCTAGGACCAGCCTCACAGCCCCTACTCCTATAAACCAGGGGCTGAATCTCAGAAGAGGAAGGAATGTGGGGTGTTGCATCAGAATGCCCAGGGTCCCCAGGAAAGCTCACCCCAGCTCACTGAGACCACGTTTGCCTGCCAGGGCCTCCTCTAGAATGTCCTTGAGGCCACCAGCTTGAGTGGTGGCCCCGTGCGTGTTTCTCTACAGCCTTCTGCGCAGTGCTGCAGGGCAGCCTCTTTGGGCAGCTGGGCACCATGCCATCCACCTACAGCACGGTCTTCCTCAGTGGCCAGGGCCTGGCTGGGATCTTCGCTGCCCTTGCCATGCTCCTGTCTATGGCCAGTGAGTAGACTTGGAGGGCTGGGGTGGCTTCTGGAGTTGGAGGAACTGAGAGGGTGTCTAAGAGGAAGCTGCCTGCATGGAGAGAAGATTGGGGCTGGAGTGGGGCTCTTCGGCCCTGCAGTGAGGGAGAATGAGCAGGTGAGGGCTGGTTTAACTTGGGGCTGGGGTAGGATTCCTAGGGGTGACATGGTACATGCCAGCAAGATGAAGAGGAGGGCGGTAGGACTGAGACGCAGATAGATGAATTTGAATCTGTCTCACCCTTCACTGACTGGGGTCATTGAACAAGACATTTAACCTCTGTACCGTAGTTGTCCTATGTAAATGATGATGATAGGTCCCTGCTGGAGTTGTAGCTCCTGCATAAGATAAGAGAAAGCATGTGGCACATAGTAAGAAAGAGTCGAAGGTGGGAAGGGCTATTCCTGAGTTTGTCTGTGAAGGAAGAAGGGGAAGCTGGGAGATGGATCTGAGAAGTGTACTGGAGGAAGTAAGGACAGGAGTTAAAGACCTCCATGGGACTAGCCACCTCTCTGCAGCTGAAGTTTCTGTCACAGGTGGTGTGGATGCCCAGACCTCTGCCCTGGGGTACTTCATCACACCCTGTGTGGGCATCCTCATGTCCATCGTGTGTTACCTGAGCCTGCCCCACCTGGTGAGCCTGATACTGGACTGGAGGACTCATAACAGGGCATCTCAGATGGAGCTCTGAGTCCGAGGCCCTGCAAGGCCAGGGGAGGTAGAAGAGATCTGTACTCGACCCTGATTTCCCTAAAGGGTTAGCAATCAGGGAACCCCAGCCTCCAAACCAGTAGTGTGGGAAGGGATCCAGATAATCTCACCTCAGCAAAGCCGATATTTCCTGATCCTTGTGCAGGAGTTTGCCCGCTACTACCTCACCAAGAAGACTTCACAGGTGCCAGCTCAGGAACTGGAGACCAAAGCTGAACTCCTGCAGTCTGGTAAGCCCTGGGACCTGCAGGGGAGGTGGCAGACACAGGAAGCATGAGCCAGCTTCTCTGGGAAGGATTCTCTGTCCTCACTAATGCACCCTCCCTAGCAGCCTTGTGTGAGCAGAGGAAGAATATCACAGCAGTTATCCCTGATGCCCTTTTGGTCTCCGATTTGCCAGTGGTCCCCTGCTAGTATATTGTCACTGTTTCACTGATTCTCTATTTTTTTTAATTTAATTTAATTTTATGCTTTTGGTGATACTGGAGATTGAATTCAGGGCCTTGTGCATGCTAGGTAAGAACTCTGAGCTACATCCCCAGCCCTGGTCACTGTTTCAGTGCTAGAATGCAATCCAAACCCAGGTTTGTCCCCCCAAAACTATTGTTGTGCTGTTCAGAAAGAATCTGGAGAATATCTAGAAGTAGTAATCTCCCTGTAAACCTCTTCGTGAAGTCAGGAGAGTTGTTTCTTCTATACAGAGGAGAGGCATTCCTCCACTTAATTGCTTTTGCATCTTTGCCAGAAATCAATTGTCTGGGTTTGTTTGTTTTGGTACTGGGGATTGAACTCACGACCTTGCACTTGCGAGGCAGGCACTTATGCCACTGAGCTAAATCCCCAGCCCCTAATCAATTGTCTGTTATGTGGGTATCTATTTTGAGACTTCATATTGGTACTTTGGTGTTCTGTCTATCTTGATATCAATGCCATTTTGTCATGATTGCTGTAACTTTCTGATGTCTTGGGATTGGAGAGGGTTGAAGCTCTAATTTTGTTCTAATTTTATCAAAGTTGTTCAGACTATTCTGAGTCTTTTGTATTTTTACAGAAATGTAAGAACCAAAATGTTAGTCTTTATGAAAAATGATGCTGGCATTTTGATAAGGGACTGTGTTTTCTGATCTTTATTATTTTCTTCCATTCATTTTTTATTTTATTCTGACCTTTATTTTTCATTTCTTAAGGAAAGATATAAGAATATTTCATAACTTCTTTTTTAATAAATGTACTTGGTGTTAAAAGAAAAAAAGAGACAATAGAACTTCATGCATGGAAACTCTGGATCCAAATGCAACTGAATTTGAATCTACCTTGTGTGGTCTTAACACCTGTAGCCTCAGTTCTTAATTTTAAAATTTTTAAAAAGTTTTTTTGTTGTTACTGTTTTGAGATGGGGTTTTGGCATGTAGTTCAAGCTGGCCTTGAACTCACTGTGTAACCCAGGTTGGTGTCAAACTCATGGCAGTCCTCCTGCCTCAGGCTCCTGAGTTGCTGGGATTATAGATGTATGCCACCACCCTCAGCTAACCTCAGTTTCTTCACTTGCAAAGCAATGGCAATGAGAGAGCACAGTAAAAATGCTTATCTTGTTGCCTAGCACATGCACATGCTTAATCAATTGATGGTATATTGCCACCATAAATCCCCTTCACATGTACCTGTGCTAGAGAAGGGTCACTTGTTTTAACTGCTGGGAGTTTCCCTTTTTTGAGGCCTAGCTGTTAAAAAAACCCGGGTCACAGGCATGGTACTACCCTTTCCTCTTTCCTCAGATGAGAAGAACGGGATTCCCAGCAGCCCCCAGAAAGCAGCCCTGACCCTGGATCTTGACCTTGAGAAGGAGCCAGAGCCTGAGCCAGATGAGGCTCAGAAGCCAGCAAACCCTTCAGTCTTCACAGTCTTCCAGAAGGTTTGGCTGGGAGATAATAATCAGTGTCCCTGGGAAGAGGGCAAGGACACCCTCTCCAGGCCTCATCAGAGACTCTTAGACTAGAACAGAGCCTTAGTTTTCTTTTGTCCGCCCCAAGGTTACATGGCAGGTCAGAGACACAGCTGACCAGGCAGGTGTACTGCTGCCAGACAGGGCTGGGGTGAGGGCCGGGTTGTGTGGGGGCCCAGGGCTGCCCTGCCTGCTCACACCCCTGCCTCCGGCTCCCAGATCTGGCTGACGGCGCTGTGCCTTGTGTTGGTCTTCACAGTCACCCTGTCCGTCTTCCCTGCCATCACAGCCATGGTGACCAGCTCCACTGGCCCCGGGAAGTGGAGTGAGTGTTGGGGTACTGAAAAGGATGCGGGGAGCAAAGGGGATAAAGGGAAGAGGGGAGTCGGGGACCAGGTGTATTGCCGGCCCTCTTTCCCCTAGGTCAGTTCTTCAACCCTATCTGCTGCTTTCTGCTCTTCAACATCATGGACTGGCTGGGCCGGAGCCTGACTTCCTATTTCCTCTGGGTAAGCACACTGGGCTGGGTGAGCCATGGTTTTAGGAAGCAGTTGGAGACCGGAGGACATGAAATCACAGAGAGATGACTGTAACATTCCATTGGTCTGGCTGTGGAACACCCCGATGGCAGTGAGCACCTGGGCCCTGGGCCGCACAGGTACTGAGCTCCTCAACAGCAGAGACTGTGTCCAGCTGGGCTGTGTGGCCCCAGCATCCATCCTAGGGTCCAGCTCTCATGCTCCAAGATTGTTACAAGGTGGTTCCTGCACCCAGGGACAGGTTGAACAGGATTCCTGGTTTTTGTATTGCTTTTAGTCAAAGGGTTGTTTCTTTAAGTGAGACTTCCCAAGGAGCCACAGTAAATTCAGTAGACCAGAGGGGAGGGTGCTAGCTGTCCGGCTGCCCAACCTGCTCAGTCAAGCACTAAGTTATAGCTGGACAGAAGAGATACACACCAGGCCTGGTAGCACACGTCTGTAATCCCAGCACTCAGCAGACTGAGGCAGGATTTTTTTTTTTTTTTTTTGTCTTTTTGAGACAGGGTCTCACTATGCAGTTCAGGCTGACCTTGGGCTCACTTTGTAGCTCAGGCTGGTCTCGAATTTGCAATGATCCGCCTGCCTCAGCCTCCTGAGTGCTGGGATTACAGGCATGAGCCACCATGCCCAGCTTGAGGCAGGATTCTTGCAAGTTCAAGACCAGCCTGGGCTACTATGTGAGCTCAGGGCCAGCCTAAACCACATAGTGAGACCTTGTCTCAAAAAGACAAAAATAAATAAATAAATCAATAAATACGCTGGCATACTATGCAATACAGTTTTGTGCGGTAGCATAGTAGGGCGACCATAGATAACAAGACTGCAGTGTATGTTTCCTAAAAGCCAGCAGACAAGATTTTGAATATTTTTACCACAAAGAAATGATACATGCTCAAGGAGCTAGAGGTAATTGCTCTGATATGAACATTACACAATGTATGCATGCATCAGAATATCATATGGTATCACATAAGTATGTGCAGCTTCATCAAAAATTATCATTAAAGGAATCCCAGCTGCTCCAAAGGGTTCTGTGGAACCCCCTAGGAGTCCCCGGGGAAGCCAAGTTTGAAAACCATGAACTCTGTTGAAGGCCTTGTCCAGTTCTGTGATGCAGAGCACACAAGCTAGATACTGGGAGAGGCCGAGGCTAGCTCCAGGCTGTCTCTGCTTGCTGAGTGGCCCTGGCCCAGGCTCTTGTTCCCAGAGGCCCTAGCACTGGATCCTCACTAGCTCATGGATACAGCAGGGGAGGATGGGGGTGACTGATGGGTCTGTCCTGTAAGTGTCCAAAGTGCCCCTGGAACAAGACTTGGCCTGGGGACCACACTTACCTGAACCTCTGCCACAGCCCGATGAGGACAGCCGACTGCTGCCCCTGCTGGTATGCCTGCGATTCCTGTTTGTGCCACTCTTCATGCTGTGCCATGTGCCCGAGCGGGCACGGCTGCCCATCCTCTTCCGGCAGGATGCCTACTTCATCACATTCATGCTGCTGTTTGCCATCTCCAATGGCTACCTGGTGTCCCTCACCATGTGCCTGGCACCCAGGTCTGGGGGACCACTGGGGCTCATGCTGGGGCTAGGGAGGGGGCTGGCTGTTGGAAAAGGGGCAGCCAGTGGAGAGCTAGCCCTTCTGCCCTGGCCAGCCCAGCTGGCTGTGTCCAGGCCTTGCTGGTTCTGAACTGGCCCCACACCTGGAGCTACAGAGATACCTACCTAAGTAGTTCTGGTACTGGTTCTGGGGCTGCCTCCTTGGGCCTCAGTTTCCCCATCAGTAAGACAATGCGTTGGACTGTCATCTCTCAGAGCCCATCTAGCTCTAGAATTCTCTGTTGAAGGAGAACTGGGGATTTTTTTTCCTCCAGAAGCAAAGTCAATCTCAGGAGAGGAAAGGTAACATGGAGGGCCAGTTTAGGGACACTCTGTCAACAAGTAAGGCAGTGGAATCTAAAATATTATAGAAGGGCCAGGAACATAGCTCAGTGGCATAAGCACCTTCCTAGCAAGTGCAAGGTCCTGAGTTCAATTCCTGGTACCAAAAATAAAATCCTGCCCAGGCAGCAAAGGCACTTAGTGAAGGCCTTGTTCTATGGCCTCACTTTACAGGTGGGTAAACTGAGCTTAGACAGGCCAGATTACAGTGACACAGGGATGAGGTGAGGGCCTTGGGGCTGCTCTAGATTTGGGCCCAGTGTTTTCTAAGAGCTCCTGCTTTGACTAGAGATTTAGCTCAGTGGTGTAAGTGCCTGCTTGGCAAGTGCAAGGTCATGAGTTCAATCCCTGGTACCAAAAAAAAAAAAAAAAATAATAATAATAATAGCTCCTACTTCTGTGTGTTCCAGGCAGGTGCTACCTCATGAGAGGGAGGTGGCCGGCGCCCTTATGACCTTCTTCCTGGCCCTGGGACTCTCCTGTGGAGCCTCCCTCTCCTTCCTCCTCAAGGCGCTGCTCTGAAGGGGCCAGGACTCTGGGTGGCCCTTTCCTCAGTGCCCTTCTGGAACTGAGACTGAACCAGACCCAACAGAAAAGATGAGCTGGACTCAGGCCTCCACTGAACCTGGGCCCTTCACCTGCAGGTGGCCAGAATGTGCAGAAGCTGCTCTCTATCCTCATCTGGTGGCCACTTGTGTTCTGCAAGAAACAGTCCACCACAGGGCGTCCTGCCCCTCACCAGGGATGAGCTAGGCTGCAGAGGGACAGACTTCACAGAAGTGGGTGATCAGGGAAGATGGCACAGGACCAGGGCCCTTCCTGCACCTGTTCATCAAGAAGCCACTTGCAGAGCCTTGGGAGCAGAGCTGCCTACCTACAGCTTCTATCCTGCTGAGGGTGCAGCTGATAATGGCCTCTATCTCCATTGTGAGAGGGAAGTAGGGCCTGGGCAGGAACTACGCCCACCCAAAGCCCAGCAACCCTGGGTGCCATCATTCCCAGCCAGAGCAAAGGATGCTGGGGAAGTTAGGGTGGGGGTGTTTTGAGGATCTGAAGGTGCTTAAAGGACCAGGCTCTGACCCGCAAAACAGTGTTTTCATGGCTAGCACTCCTGTCCTCACTTGAGCCCAGCTGGGCCTGGCTTCCAGAATGACAGTCTGCATGTGTTGACTGCACCTTACAGTTTGCAGAGGTTCCCCACCCTTCCTCCCCAATCCTTATTGAGACCCTTGGAAGAAGTCAAGCAGAGATTGTGTCTCCCCACTGCACAGGTGGGGAAAGTGAATCCCAGGAGGAGTGAATGGTCTGGGGCAGAGCAGAGGACACAGGCCCCATCACCCATGCCCTGCAGGTGCTATTCCTCCTGCCTGTCACCTGCTTCTTTTCCTTAAAGGGCTTGGGATGGGAGCCCTAAGCATATACTCCACCTTGTCACCCCAATTCTCCCTCTGACCCTGCTCCCAGGTCTAATTACAGCCCGTTCATTTGTATGATGCGTTCAGTCTTTTCTTTCCAAAGTGCTGGCTCAGTTGGCTTCAGCAAGCTGGGTGGTGTGGGTTGTAGCAAGATAAATCACCGTGGTAGTTGAAATAATCTACAGGGCAGACCCTCACGTGGGTTCATTCCTTGACTACTGTTCACAGATACCTGCCCTGGGCCAGGCCTTAGCTGGCTGGCTGAAAAAGGGAGCTGTCCTGCTTCCAAAGCCACAAGAAGCAGTGTAGCCTGTGCTGGGGGCATGAGGGCCTCCAGAAGCCTATAACCTAGGAGGCCAGAAGAGGGCGCTGCTAACCCTACCTAGAGGACAGGACAGACTTTACCTAGCTGGGCCTTGAGGAATGAAAATGAGTTCTTGGTTGAGTTGGAGAGGTGCCCCCATCAGAGACAATGTGGAAGGTGCAAACATGGACTGTCCAGTGAGGCTCTAAGTTCCTAGGGGACAAGGGTGGGGTAGGAAAGGATGAGATGAGTGCAGTGGTTGGGGTCAGGTGATGGAGGGTCTTATGTGTAGGAGTAAGGGGCCTGGCTTCATCCTGCAGCAGTGGAGCACAGGGTCAGCTCTATGCTTTACAGGGAACCACCAGTTGCATGGGGCAAAAGCAGAAAGGCCATGGCTGCGTTGGTTCCAGCAGGCAGAGGGAGGCAGGTACAAGAGATAGAAGTCCATATAGTCCTGCTCAAAAAGGCTGGTGCAGCATCCCAGGTTCCAGCCTTTTACTTCCTAGGTGTGGGGACCTGGGACTTGCCTAAGCATGGAGTACCTGAGGGAAGGCGGAGCTAGAGCTCAGACTCTCCATCCTGGGCAAAACCAGAGCTGGAGTCCCGGGACTCTCGGAAGGCTTCCAGACTTGGCTGGACCTCTTACTGGGACTGGGGGGACAGGGCCAACACTTGCTTGGTCCCCTTCTTCTCTGCCTTTGAAACAATTGTTTGTTGCACCTCCAAAACTCCCTAGACCTTCCAGACCAACTTGGGGCTAGGAGTGTAGAGCTGGCAGCCCGAGGAAGCCGACTGGGCTCACTTGTTATCTGGGTAAATCTCAGAGTGAGCTGAGCAGTGGAGGACGGAGCCCAGAAAGAGGATACCCTACAGGTGTCCTTCTGAGGTTACAATCTGGAATTCCATCTTGCCATCTGAAGACCCAGTCCAACCTTTCTATTAGGTCAGGAAGCAGCTGGCTTTTGCTTTTTGGAGTTTTTGTTTTTGTTTTGTTTTTTAAGGTAGTGAAATACAATAGAACAAGACAGAACAAAGCCAATCGATACAATGCAGTGAAATTGGTACAGAACTTCACAGCAGGATACCGGGATAACAGTAATAGGTACCTTAGTATAGCTTGTTATCTTCACGGTTGTTGTCCATTCAATCAGGTATAGCAAAATCAAACCAAAAACAACACTATAAAACCTATCAAAACAGAATACTGAATAGAGCAAAACAATCAGAACAAAGCAAAACAGTGAAAACAATATTTGCCCTCAAAGAGAATACAGAAGGAAATCCCTCATATTTGCTATATTGCGTACTGTCATCCTCCCAAGAGATGCTCAGACCTCTGGCCCCCAGTTGCTAAGAGGGGAGGATGAGATGTTTGATTATTAGCCTACACCCCATAGGCTCACAGGAGATGCTGACTGGTTTTCTTCCTGGCTTGCCCTCGCTCACGCCACGGCCACTTACCGGGAAGGAAGGTGTGTTGCTCTCTTGCTCAGTGCCCTAAGTTCCAACATGGCTTGATCTCAGGAGATGCTGACAGGTTCTCTTCCAGGCTCACCTGCAGCTGACTTTTGTTATGGGAACAAATACGTGGACTTCTGGGTGTGGTGGCGCACTCCTGTAATCCCTGCACTCTGGAGGCTGAGGGAGTCGGAATGTTGCAAATTCACCAGCCTGGGCTACAAAGTGAGGTCAAGGCCAATCTGACCAAATAGGAAGACTCTCAAAAAAAGACCAAAAAAAACTTGGACTGATGTGCTACATCTGCCATCCCTTTCTGATGCCCACCTCCAGCTAATGCCACCTCCCTAGTCCTGACACATCTCTACCAACAGGCCCAGACTCTTAAACACAGTCAGTTTCACCCAGTAAACCCTTGGAGGAGGCTCCGTGGAGGGCCAGAAATCTGAAGCCCAATCCTTACACCCAAGCTACTGGCTGTTTTATGAGAAGAAAACTAGTTAGCACTTTGGAAAGGTATGGGAGATTGAACTCAGGGCCTTTGCCCAGAACTGTATCTCCAGGCTTTTACATTTTTAAAAAATTTTATATATATATATATATATATATATATATATATATATATATATATTTTTTTTTTTTTTTTGGTACTGGGGATCGAACTCATGACCATGTGCTTGCTTGCCAAAGCAGGCACTTATGCCACTGAGCTAAATCCCCAACCCCATTTTTTTAAAATTTGAGAGTGTCTCACAAAGTCATTAAATTGCCCCACTGGGCTGGAACTTGCAGTCCTCCTGCCTCAGCTTCCTATAGTGTTGGAATTATGGTAGTCTGCCACCATGTCCAGCTGGTTACAATTCTATGTAAGAAGCATTTTGAGCCAGGTGTGCTGGTGTACACCTGCAACCCCAGCACTTGGTTAAGCAGGAGGATTGCTGAAAGTTTGAGGCCAGCCTGGGCTACACAGCAAGACCTTGTCTCAAAAAAAAAGAGGCATTTGGGCATTTGACATTATGATCTGCTTCCTGAACCATGCACTCTGGTACATTAAAGGGAACAGGTCTTGGGGATGGGGGGTCACTGGCATAACAAAATGGGACATTGCTTTGTAATCACTGGAGTTGTCATACTATTCTAGATGGAGCCAAGTAGCAAACCTATTAGCTTCCTTACTTTATCTTCTCAGGGCTTCTTGACAAAAACACATTTAGCTAAGGTTACCTGGCCAAACCCCCCTTTTCCTCACAGATCTAAAGACTTTGTGAAGCAGAAGGCCTGGGCACTAACATCTCCATTTTACAGGTGAGTAAACTAAGGTTCCATAGGCTGTAAGTAGGGCTATAGAAAGTTCCAGGCTGAGGATTTAGCTCAGTGGTGTAAGTGCCTGCCTGGCAAGCACTAGGTTGTGAGTTCAATCCCCAGTACCAAAAAAAAAAAAAAAAAAAAGAAAGTTCCAAGGGCCCACCCCTTCAAAGAAACACTGAGAAGATGAGTAAGAACTTTTGGAACCAACTTCATTGGAACTCAGCTAGAGAATAATCCAATCTTACCACAACAAGTGAATCCTGGATCAGGAAAGAGGCAACTAAAAATGAGAGGAAAGTTTTGCAGCATTTTACTTCCCCTTGTCCTGTTAGTGGTGGCTGGGAAGATGGGATTCTCAGGGGAGGACCCTGGTCCTCAATTCTAGAGGCAGCAGAGCAAATCTTGTTCTAAAAGAATGGAACTTAGCTGTTTGGGCCTGTCCAGGGGCTACATAAAGTGCTGATACCAGGAACTCAGGTTTGTTTTGCCACTCAGAAGTCTCAGGGTGGAGCCTGGTATAGTATTGCATACCTGTAATCCCAGCATTCTTGGAGGCTGAGACAAGAAGTTGCAAGTTCAGTTCAAGCCCAGAATGGGCAAGTTAGTGACTTAACAAGATCTTTTCTCAAAATCTAAAAAGGCTGGAGACATAGGTAGTACAAAAGCCCTGGTTTTAATCCTCCATACCACAACAAAATCAATCAATCTCAGGATGGAAAGCCTCTACTCAGACTCTCTGCAAAACACTGAAAGGCAAATTACCAGCCCATACTGTCTGGAGAAAACATTATAGATAAGAAACAACAGACATGCTGAAAAGTCTGGGAGAAAAAGCTGGTGAGAGATTTTTTTGGGAAACCAGAAGTTCCCCCCAATTTCAGGGAGCTGGGCATGGTGGCACACACCTATGATTCTAGCACCGAGGAAGCTGAGGCAGGAAGATTGCTGTGAATTTGAGATCATCCTGGGCTACATAGTTTAAGACCAACCTGAACTGCATTAATGAGACCCTATCTCAACAAGAAATTTCAGAAATTTAGAAAGTCATAATGATACACACAATTGAATACTATTCAGCCATAAAGAGGATAAATTTAAGTCATTTTTAAGAAAATGGATGTACTATGAGACCACAACGCTAAGCTAAATAACTTAGACATAGAAAGTTAAATATTGTATGGCTTCTCTTATATGAGAATGGTGTTAACAACAGTCCTCAGGTTGGCCATTCACCTTCAGCACCATGATGATTCAGTTCAGCTGGGTGTTACAAGCTGACCATTAATTAATCCACCACATCTGTAATTCAAGCTACTTGAGAGGTTGGGTCAGGAGGCTCTTGAGTTTGAAGCCAGCCCAGGCAATAGTAAGACCTTGTCTCCAAAAGAAAAAAAAAATAGAGGCTATTAACAGAGATAGAATTTAGGCAAATGAACCAAATTGAAATTCTGGAGCTTAAAAGTATAACCAAACTTTTAAAAATATTTTGAGAGTTCAACAGCAGGCTTGAGCAAGTAGAAGAATCAGCTAACTTGAATTAAAATTATCCAATCTGCAATCGGGAAAAAATAAGAAAATTGAACAATGGCTAAGATACCTGTGAGACACCATCAAGTATACCATCATATGCATACTGGGAGTCCCAGCAAAGAGAAAGGAGCAGAAAGAATACTTAAAGAAATAATGACCAGAACTACTCCAACTGGAAAGAATACATAGATATATACATCCAAGAAGCTTCACAAACTCCAGGAGAATGGAAACTGAGGTGTATTATGACCAAACTGTTGAAAGAAAAAAACAAAGAAGCAGCTCATCATGCCCAAGGTTTTGTTTATCAATACAATGAACAGCTGACTGCTCCGCAGAAACAATGGTGACCAGAGGGCAGTGGAATGGCATAGCAAAGTCCCAGGAAGAGCTGTCAGCCTAGAATGCTACATCCAGGCAAACCACCTCTCAGAAACAAAGGAAAAGCCTGGTGTGGTGGCACACACTTGTAATCTCAGCACTTGTCAAGCTAGGCAGGAAGACTGCAGTGAGCTCCAGGTCAGCCTGGACTACACAGTGAGTCCCTTTTTTAGGGGGGTTCAAAACAAACCAAAAAGAGAAATTAAGACATTCTCAGGTCAACAAACCTGGGCGTTTTTGTCACTAATGGCCCTCTCCTACAAAAAATGCTAAAGGAAAGAATAAAAAGGATATCAGACAGTAACAGAAAGTCACATGAAAAAATAAAGAATACCACAAATCAGAGGTGCATATAAAATCCATTCTTACTGTATTTTTCGTGTGTAACTTCTCTCTTCTTTCCTATAAAAGATATCTATACAACAACAATTAGAAATATATTAATGAGCACACTATGAATAAAGATGAAGTTTTAGAGGGGGAGGGATGGAGCTGTACAGGAGTATAGTTTTGTACATTATTGAAGCTAAGGGGATATTAATTTAAAATGTTATTAACTTAAGTATTAATGTAATCTCAAATGTAAACACTAAGAAAATATACAGAAAAGCTAACAAGAAAGACATCAAACATACAGTATAAAACAAAAAGAAAAGCCCCACTAATCAGTAAGAAACTAGTAACTTAGAAAATGAAGAAAAATATGTAAGACACATAGAAAACAAATACCAGCCAGGTATGGTGACACACACCTGTAATTCCAGCCCTTGGGTAGCTGAGGCGGGAGGATTATAGTGATTTTGAGCCCAGTTTGAGCTACATAAGTGAATTCAAGACCAGCCTAAAAACTACATAGAGAGAACTTGTCTTTAAAAAAGAAAGAAAGAAAAGAAAAAGAAGAAAAGGCAAATGCCAAAAGTCTTTCCTCATCTGTAATTACTTTAGGTAGAACTGACTCAACTCTCCAATTTAGAGGTGATACTAGGTTAGGTGTGATGGCACACACCTGTAATCCCAGCACCTAGGCGTCTAAGGCAGGAGGATCATGTGAATTTGAGGCCAGTCTGGCCTACAAAGTGAGCTGAAGGCCACCCTGAATTGCACAGCAAGACCCTGTCTCAAAAGAAAAAAAAAAATCAAAACTAAATGTGATGTGACAGCATCCAAAAAAATGAAATATCTAGGAATCATTTAGTGCAATCAAATGAAGGATGTAAAAGATTTCTACATTGAAAACTACTGTACTCTAAAAGAGGAGATTGAAGAGGATATTAGAAAATGGAGAGATATCCCATGCTCTTGGGTAGGAAGAATCAATATAGTAAAAATGGCCATACTTCCAAAACTGTTATACAGATTCAATGCAATCCCAATCAAAATCCCAATAGCATATCTCACAGAATAAGAGAAAACAATCCGAAAATTCACCTAGAACCAGAAAGAGACCTAGAATAACAAAGGCAATCCTAGGCAACAAAGACAAGACAGGGGGCACCACAATTCCTGATTTAAAATTATACTATAAAGCTACTGGGATAAAAACAGTGCAAAAAATAGACCTCAAGATCAATGGAACAGATTAGAAGATGTAGAAGCAACTCCAGACACACTAAGCCACTTTATCTTTGACAAGGGTGCCAAACACATTCACTGGAAGTAAGATACAGCCTCTTTAAATAGTGCTGGAAAAAATTGGCTCTGCACATGTAGAAGATTAAAACTTAAGCCATACCTTTTACCACATACCAGGCTAAAATCAGAATGGATCAAAGATCTTAATATTAAAACAAAAACATTAAATCTGCTGGAAGATAGAGGAAGTAAAACTCTCAAAGACATTGGAGTAGGCAAAGACTTTATGAATAAAACCCAGATTGTACAGGAACTATCACAAAGGATCAACCACTGGGATCTCATCCTACTGAAAAGCTTTTACACAGCAAGAGAAACCACCAACAGAGAGACAACCCACAATGTGAGAGAAAATGTTTGCCAGCTGTTCCTCAAAGGATTACTATTAAGAACTCATATAAAGAACATATAAAGAACTCAAAAAAATCAGTCTTCCCAGATTTAAAGATCCAATCCAAAAATGGGCATCTGAGATGAACACACACTTCTCAGATGAAGAAATACAAATAGCAAATAAGTATGTGAAAAATGTTCTACATCACTGGTCATTCGAGAAATACAAATTAAAATAGCACTGAGATTCCATCTCACCCCAGCAAGAATGGCTATTATCAAGAAATCAACCAATAACCAATGCTAGAGAGGCTGTGGGGAAAAGGGAACTCTTCTCCTCTGTCAGTGGGATGCAGACTGATGCAACCATTGTGGAAAAGTGTGGAGATTCCTCAAAAAACTAGAACTAGAGATCCCATTCGACCCAGCTATTTCTCTTCTGGGTACCTTTCCAAAAGAATTAAAAACATCATACCACAGTGATCTATGTGCACCCATGTTTACAGGAGCACAATTTGTAATAGCCAGATCTTGCAAACAACCTAAATGTCTATCAACTGAGAAATGGATAAAACAGATGTGATATTTTTATACAATCGAGTACTACTCAGTCATAAAGAAGGATCAACTAGAGACTTTTATAGGTACAAATTGAGTCCATACTCATTGGCAAAGTAAATAAGACACAGGTGTGTAAACATTATATTGTCTCATTAGTGTGAAAAGCTGAAACGACATGCATATGTGTATGTGTATGTATATGTATATCAAAAATAGTTAAGATAGTTATATTACAGATTTCTCTGAGCTTGCTGAAGAGAAAGATTTGTGCTGGTACTGTTCAGACAATTGCATGCAGGTGTCTTGTGCTCTGGGTAAATGACTTGGGGATGACAGTGCACAATGTATGTACCATTGATGCCTCCGGATTGACATGTTTTGAAATTTTGTTTTAGATTTTTCTTCTTTCTTTTTCTCCAAGAAATAAAATGGATTTGGAAAAAAAAAAGGGAAAAAAATGAACCAGAGACAAAGACCAAATACATATTTCTTATTATATCTCACTATTTTCTATAAGGCCTCACCCCATCAGTGGAAGATTTTAAAGAAAAGGTAATTCTTGGGGCTGGGGATTTAGCACAGCGGCGTGAGTTTGATCCCCAGCACCAAAAAAAAAAAAAAAAAGAAAAAGAAAAGAAAGAAAAGAAAAAAGGAGAAAAGGTAATTCTGGCTCCTCAGACCTGAGCCCCTGGTCTCCAGCCTGCTAGCTTGCTCTGTACAGTTCCAACTTGCCAGCCCTGACTTGCCCCAGCAAGAGAATCACAATCCAAACTACAATACAGTCCCTGGGGAGAGCCAGAGGTGTTACCAGGGATCAAACTCACAACCTTGTACTTGCCAGGCAGGCACTTACACCACTGAACTAAATCCCCAGCCTTTATCACTGCTGTTCTTTTCTGCCACAACCACACTCTCTCCCAGGCAGGCGTCTCTAGTCACAGCAGTGAACTCTGGGCTGCTGTTTGGACCTCTATGCGGCTACCTTTGATCAAGTCATCTTTTCAAGACCGAGTCATCACTTTAGAGTCTCCCCTTACACTAGGGACCTTGAGGTTACTTCACAAGAACCTTACCTAATCATTCAACAAACATACTAATGCCTGCTATCTGCCCAGCATGGGGTGTGGGACAGATGATTAGGTAAAACTTATTAATTGAAGTAGTAATTGGATATCATGTGAAACTCAAATACTCAAAGGGTTGGAGAACCCAGAGAAGGGGTATAATTTGATACTTTTTGCAAAGACAAGACTTTGTTTGGCAGAGAGGACACTCAGGTGCTCTGACCAGTTGTCATCCTGTGAGACTGTAGACCTGTCAGTGATGGATCTCGGAATCCAAGTTGGAAATTGGAAATGTGGATCCTACATAAACTCTCTTGGTTCACCCAAATTGCTGGTGTGATTCAATGTTCTGCAGTTGTTCCACTGGGGACTGAACCCAGGGCTTTTGCACTGAGCTACATCCCCAGTCCCCACTCCACCCAATTTGTTTAGACAGGTCTAGGTAAGGTGCTAAATTTCCCAGGCTGGGCTTGTACTTGCAATCCTGACTCAGCCGCTCGGAGTGCTAAGCTTACAGGCCCAGCCTCAAATTATTGTTTTTATACACTGACCAAGGGAAAAAAAAATCTACATGGCACCAAACCTGGCTTCTGAGCCACTTGTTTATAAGGCCTGTGTTGAAGGGACCTGCACTTGCCTGCTCCCTTTGTGCTGGCATTTGTCCCCTATGAAAACTTTCAAGGATGGTACCTGCATGTCCAGGGCCCCTGTGCCTAACATGGCCTCTGGCAGGGAGCTGGTAGGTGTTAATGCACCAAACTGCAAAATATAAATCTTCTGATTACTCTTCCACACAACCACCTTGTCACGCTGCTTCCTGTGGAACAGGATGAGTAGACATCCTATCCTGGCATTGGATATCCTTCCCAGTCTGTCCCAATGCCCCTTTTCAAGTAAAATACACACATAGCGCTGTGCCCTATAGAGCACCCCGATTTGGCCAAAACGATAGCATGGATACAACCTCTAACTGCTACAGTCAGTGGGTCAGCAGGTTGTCCACAAACGCTTTAAGTGCCTTTAGTGTATAGTAGCCGGCATTGAAATGTTCTGCTAAAGTGTTTGTGTGTGTGTGTGTGTGTGTGTGTGTGTGTGTGCATGCGTGTACATGCACACATTGGGGAGAAAGTGTTGTTAGGAGTGCTCCATCCTACGAGAGGTACTGGGGAGAGGGAAGAATCAGTAGACATAATTCAAAGACTACTACCTCAGGAGGAAGCCTCCAGTGAGGGTCTCTATTTCCTGCAGATGACATATTGACCCCCAGATGTGTCACTAGCCAGAATCCCAGTGCCGGCCGTAAGTACCACCAACTCCTGGGTCCTCTTTGTAAGGAGAAAGAAAATCACACCCATCTGTTTTCTGCCTGGAAGGTTCTGAGACCTGGAGAATGAACACCAGGGAGATGCGCTGTGCACAATACAGAAGAGGGCAAGGATTTGGACAGAATCGCACTCTTATGCCCAATTCAGTTTTCTTCAGCTCGCTGCATCCGGATGGGCCAGATGTGGAAAATTAAGAAGCTTTTCCCCTCTGTAAAATAGATAGGACCGACGAGGATGGGATTCGAACCCACGCGTGCAAAGCACAATGGATTAGCAGTCCATCGCCTTAACCACTCGGCCACCTCGTCCCACGCTTTGTGTTTCTTTCCACATTTCCTTATCTCTCATCGTCTCTGAATTTTCAGGTTCCCATCACTCACCTCTTACCATCCGCCTGGTAGGACTCTGGAGGGGAAGTAACGATGGAAAGAAAAGATTTGTTTTGTTTTCTTTCGGCGAGCTTCTGCCGGGAACCGCGCATCCTTCACTAAGCAGCAGCGGAGCTCTAGCACAATTTCCCCTCTGAGTCCTGGCGTGCGCGCCGGGGTTGCGGGACCCGCTTGGTACACGGAGTTGCACACTAACCGAGAGGATGAGGCGCGTATCCCAGAGCACGCGGGCACAGTGGCAGCAGCAGTAGCGGCGGGGCCGCAGGATCGCGGCGGAATCGGCTTTCACAAAGCGCGCGGCGGGTGCAGTAGCTCCTCCTCTCTTGCAGAGGGCGAGCTCGAGCGCTCAGAAACCGACACCGGCGTACAGTGGGCGGGGCTGAGCGCAGGGCTCGATTGGTTTCGGGGAGTCTCGGGTGCGCTCGGCAGGCTGCGGTAAATCCGGGCTTGCGGCCGCTGGTAGACGCGGGTAGATACCGAGGCCCTGTGGTCCCTGCTACGCAGCTCGGTGGTCCCTGCTGTGCGCCCCGAGCCTCAGGAACCATGCAGATGTCCTACGCCATCCGATGCGCCTTCTATCAGCTGCTGCTGGCTGCCCTTATGCTTGTGGCAATGCTCCAGCTGCTCTACCTGTCGCTACTGTCCGGACTACACGGGCAGGAGGAGCAAGACCAATATTTCGAGTTCTTCCCGCCGTCACCGCGATCCGTAGACCAAGTCAAGACGCAGCTCCGCACCGCGCTGGCCTCCGGAGGCGTCCTGGACTCTAGCGGCGATTACCGCGTCTATCGGGGCCTTCTGAAGACCACCATGGACCCCAGCGATGTGATCCTAGCCACGCATGCCAGCGTGGACAACCTGCTGCACCTATCGGGCCTGCTGGAGCGCTGGGAGGGCCCGCTGTCCATCTCAGTGTTTGCGGCCACCAAGGAGGAGGCGCAGCTGGCCACAGTACTGGCCTACGCGCTGAGCAGCCACTGCCCCGACATGCGCGCCAGGGTCGCCATGCACCTTGTGTGCCCCTCACGTTATGAGGCCGCAGTGCCCGACCCCCGGGAGCCGGGAGAGTTTGCTCTGCTTCGCTCCTGCCAAGAGGTCTTTGACAAGCTAGCCAAGGTGGCCCAGCCCGGGATCAATTATGCACTGGGCACCAACGTCTCCTACCCTAACAACCTGTTGAGGAATCTGGCTCGAGAGGGGGCCAACTATGCCCTGGTGATCGATGCGGACATGGTGCCCAGCGAAGGGCTGTGGAGAGGCCTGCGGGAAATGTTGGATCAGAGCAACCAGTGGGGGGGAACGGCCCTAGTGGTGCCAGCTTTTGAGATCCGCCGAGCCCGCCGCATGCCCACGAATAAGGCAGAGTTGCTGCAGCTCTACCAGGTGGGGGAGGTGCGGCCCTTCTATTATGGGCTCTGCACACCCTGCCAGGCACCCACCAACTACTCTCGCTGGGTCAACCTGCCAGAAGAAAGCTTGCTGAGGCCTGCCTACGTGGTGCCTTGGCAGGACCCCTGGGAGCCTTTCTACGTGGCTGGAGGCAAGGTGCCTGCCTTTGACGAGCGCTTTCGGCAATATGGCTTCAATCGAATCAGCCAGGTGCCTAAAAGAGAAAGGGCTGGGGGGAGGGGGGGAATGGGAAAATGGGGGGTTGGGATCGGGGATGGGATGATGGAAAAGAGGCAGAGATGCAGGAGGGATCATAGTTTGGGGAGTGGTTGGGTGGAAGTTCCAAGATGCCTCCAGAGAGATGTGAAAGCTACAGTGTGGCTTTAGAGGTGCCTGTTTGGGACCTGCAAATGTCATCAAACTTTGCTGACCTGTCTCTTCCTTTACAGGCCTGTGAACTGCACGTAGCAGGGTTTGACTTTGAGGTGCTGAATGAAGGTTTCTTGGTTCATAAGGGCTTCAAAGAAGCCTTGAAGTTCCATCCCCAAAAGGAGGCTGAAAATCAACACAATAAGATCCTTTACCGCCAGTTCAAACAGGAGTTGAAGACCAAGTACCTCAACTCTCCCAGACGCTGCTGAGTCCTTTCCTTCCCTAGTCTGAGAAGTCTCAGCCTCTGGCTCCTCAGGCCACACCTCAGACCTGACTGGGGTAAGACATGTCACTCCACTTTACAGAGGTAGCTGTGGAGTTGAAACACTGGACTTGAATATGGGGTGCTGGGAGCAAGTCCTAGCTTTACCACTAACTAGCTGTGTGGCCTTGAGCAAATCCCATTACCTCTCTGAGCCTCAGTTACCCTGTCTGTAAAAAGGGAGGTAAGAATGCCTACCTCACAGAACTTTTGGGAGGCTCAGATGAGATGCTGTATGTGAAAACATTCTGTAAGCTTCGTACAAATGTGAAGTATTAATATTATTACAGTATTATTGTTATTATTATTGTTATTAACAATCTTGGGTGAATGGGTAATGAGAGCAAAACGTGTGAATGGGACAGAGCTAAGAAGTCTTAGTACTTAATGAAACGGGCCTTTGGAAACTTAATTCTTAACTCTTGGACTGAAACCTAAACTTCACGCTTCTTCCGGGCCTCCGCCCTCGGGCGCTCTGGAGGAGGGAAGGGTCTGCAGGCTCTATGAGGGACAATCTGAGATCTGTACCCTCCGATGGCCTGGGATGGTTGCCTTCGAATGTCAAAGTGTAAATAAACGAGTGTTCACATCCACAGCTGGTTCTGTTACTCTCCTGAGCTGGGGCCCCGGGTTTTCCCCTTCCGCGCTGTGGGGAGATGGTCAAGGACCAAGGGCCGCTTGCAGTAAAGCAAAGAAATCACCAGGGTCTTCCTCGCGGACTGAAGGCCTTGTGTGAATGTCGGCCGGTTGCTATGGAGACCGACCCGCGGTATCCCAGCATGCCTCTACCCCAGTTGGCCAATCTTGAGCTTCCCGGGTCTGCGCCTCTTGATGATGCACCTGGAAGCGCCGATAGGACCGCCTCCAGGGGGAAGAGGGACCTGCACAGAGCTTCCGGGAGCCCGGTGGCGGTGGCCAATACCGGTGGACTCAGTCATTTCTAAGGGAGTTGGACGTGAGGCCGGAGGCCACAGATCCCGCGGTGCGTATCACCACGCCTGCCGCCTGGGTTGGCCTCTGGTCAGCCGGTCGGAGCCAACACAATGTCCTTCGGAGCCGGAGCGGAGACTTAACTGGCGTGATGCGCGTGGGGCCTCAGGGCCGCAGCAGACCGGGGAACAGTCTTCTGTTCTCTAGTCCGCGCCGGTGCATCTGAGGGTAGAGCGAGGTGGGAGGCTCCCGGAGGGGCTCAGAAAATCTAAATTGGCCTGTGTGATTGTGGGGAGGGGGTCTGCCTTCCGTGGAAACCTGCCCTCGAGATATTTACTGTCTAGAGAGACAAATTGTATGTGCACAGCACTTACAATGCGACTTTCCACCCTTAAATCTTAGTCTTTTCAACTCTTGATCGGGAATGGTTATCCCGTTTTTGCACCCGGGTTAAAGAGAAGAAGTTGTAACTAATTAAGAGTCAGAATCAGAGTCAGCTGCAAGAGAAACACGCTTTCTGAAAGAGAACTTTAGGCTGCATATTACAAGGTGCATACACGTAACAGTGAGTAGCAATTACCAATGATGGGAAATGAGACTTGAGAATAGGAAAAATGAGGTTGGTTTCCAGTTCAGGCTCAGATCATTAGTGAAACCATTCAAAAATGTGGCTAGGCCGGGGCGGCATAAGCACTCGCCTGGCAAGCGCAAGGTCGTGAGTTCGATCCCTGGTACAAAAAAAAAAAAAAAAGTGGCTAAACTCCATAGGCCAGAGACAGCACACTACTGGAATGGGTGTCAAGGAATGTTGGTCACCTCTAGGCACCTGGGTCTATCAAGAGGTAAAAGCCTATCCCTGCACTGGAAATTTGTCTTATGTAATCTGTATTTGCAAATCTCCCAGTCATCAAGTGAGCCAGCAAGGCATTATGTGAATAAAGAGCATGTGCAGCCCCTGCTCAAGTAAGGCTGCCACACCCATGGGGAGGACAGACATGAGAATGGATGGCAAGAGATGCAGAGAATGCTTGCTGGAGAGTATGGTGTCCACACTATCCTAAAGGCTTGCAGAGCAGTAGCCAGAGAAGTTGAAAGAACAGCTGGGCATGGTGGCTCATGGCTGTAATCCCAGCACTCTAGAGGCTGAGGCAGGAGGATTGTTGCAAGTTTGAGACCAGCCTGGGCTACAAAGTGAGCTCAAATCCAGCCTGAACTTCATGGTGAGACCCTGTCTCAAAAAAAGACAAAAGAAAGAAAGAACATCAGTGATGCTGGTACTCAGAACATTGAGGCAAGAGGACCAATGCTGGCATTGTGAATTTAAGGTCAACCTGAACTAGAGTGAGATCCTGTTTCAACAAGAGAGACAAACAGACAAACACACAGTGAAACAGTCCCCCAGATGGCAGAGAAATGATCTGGAAAGCGAACTACTTAGTCTTCTTCTATAGTGATCTGTTGGTGGCTTTTGGCACTGCCACTATTCTTTCTTTTTGAAGTTCTCTTTCTCTGACTTTGAGTTTTCCTAAACTCCTTTGTTTCCTAATCTGCCCCTTTGCTGACTCTGGGAGTTCCATCATGGATCCTGTCTCACTCCACATTCTGCCTTGCTGGCCATACCTTCTGATGGCTTGGAGCATCTGCTGCTGTGTGCTGATGACTAATCTGCAGCCCAGGGCTTGTTGAAA
This sequence comes from Hydrochoerus hydrochaeris, assembly GCA_004027455.1. NCBI lineage: Eukaryota > Metazoa > Chordata > Mammalia > Rodentia > Hydrochaeridae > Hydrochoerus > Hydrochoerus hydrochaeris. The sequence continues at coordinate 117,802 of PVLA01005188.1, read as the reverse complement.
GTCAGAACCTTATGCCCCCAGCCTCTCCTGTTCTCTCGTTTCTGGGCCTTTGCATTTGCTGCTCACACTGCAAAGAATGTTCCCTCCCTCAGTGAACTCAGAGCCCCCATCGGGTCCCTCTTCTTCTGGATGCCCTCACTGCTGTACCCAGGTCCTGCTTAGAGCCCCTCCCATATACTTCTGACTTAATTCTCCTTATATCCTAGTAACTGACTTTTTTTTGTTTGTTTGGTTGGTTTGTTGGTTTGGGTTTTGGGTTTGGTTGGGTTTTTTTGTTTTTGTTTTTGTTTTCTTTCTCACCCAGAATTTGTCAGCCCTCTGAGGTCAAAGTCTGTCACAGTGGTATCACAATATATTAGGTGCTCAGTAACTCTCAGATGAATGAATAAAAGAAGTGCTTAGGAGTGTTCAATGTTGCTGAAAGGCCAATTAAGATAAGCACTGAAGCCAGGCATAATGGCACACACTTGTAATCCCAGCACTCTGGGACACTGATGCAGGAGGATGGCAAGTTCAAACCCAGCCTGGGCAATTTAGCAACTTAGCAAGACCTGGTCTTGCTAAATTGAATAAAAAAGTTTGAATAAAGGCCTGGAAATGTAGCTCAGTGTAAAGCCCCAAGGTAGTATGACATTAGCCACAAGGAGGTCCTTGACTACAGGATCAGTTTCAGTAAGAGCAAGAGGTACAGAAATAGATTCAAACAATAGGAGAAAAAAGAAGCAGCAAGTGTACAAAAGACCTGGAAAAGTGTAGCTGTAAAAACAGAATGGTCAAGTGAAATGGGTGAAGTTCAGTATTTCTGTCTTTTTTTAAAAAAGTGTTGGGGATGGATTGAATCCAGGTCTTTTTTCTTAACGATAGAGCATACCTAAGTACCTCTAGTCTCCTAGGAAGGAGAATGCTGTTATAGTTTATTTCATGTTGCTATAACTGGGTGTGGAGTTGCATGCCTGTAATCCCAGCACTCAGGAGGCTGAAGCAGGAGAATCACTGTGAGTTCAAACCCAATTTAGGCTACATAGTGAGTTCAAGGCCAGACAGAAATAAGTACATAGCAAGGCCCCATCTCAAAAAACAAAATCAAAAATAATACCTGAGGGCTTACAGAGTAGCTCAGTGGTAGAACTTGTGCCTAGCATGTGTGAGGTGCTGGGTTCGAGTCACCATACCATGCATACATACAAAAAAAACCAGACTGGGTAATACCATATATGAAGAACAAAGATTTCTTTCTTAAGGGTTCCGGGTGGGGGGAGGCCAAAGAATAGTGGTCCAGATATCATAAAGGGCTTTCTTGCTGCTCTGTTCCATGGCAGCGGGTGACAGGGTGAGAGAAAGGATAAGACTTATCTTTTATCAGGAACCCCCTGCCACAGTAACCTACTCTTGTGACAGTGGTAGTAGTCGGTCTCTGAGGGCGGACCTAGTCACCTTTCAAAGGCCACATCTCTGAACATGCATACTGGAGATTAAGTTTTCAACACATGAACTCCGGGACACATTGAGACCATGGTTGGTGCCTGCCAAGAGAAGCCAGGGTTAGGGAAGCGCTGAGGGCCTAGAGCCCCAGAGCCCAGCAAGAGGATTGTAGAGTGTTGCGAAGGGACACAGGGAGCATTTTAATTCAAAAAAAATACTTGGCCAAAGGAAAGGTGATGGAAGTAGGAGGGCTGGCTGTCAGATGGGGTGGAGGAGTCCGGTCTGAAGGGCCTTGGAAGGCCCGGTCAGGAGTTTATGCCCAGTTCCATCGCCACTGGGGAGCCCACCCTCAGCCCTCCCCATCAGTGGATCATAGCTCCAGCCAGTATTCCCAGAACTGGGATCACCAGCGACAACCAAGGGGATGAGCATGTCCATGGTACCCCAGCTTCCACAAGAATGCAGCTACTACCAGGGTGAGGCCAGTGACCTCCACACGCGCCCCGCTGAGGGTCAGGTTTCCCTTGACTCCTGACTGGCTGCTGTCCTGCTCTGAGCCTGGCTAGAGGTGAGTGACAGCTGCACCCTCTCCTCTAGAGCCCAAATGCCCATCCAACCTCCGAGCAAAGACACAGAAGAGATGGAAGCAGAGGGCGACTCGGCTGCCGAGATGAATGGGGAAGAGGAAGAGAGTGAGGAGGAACGGAGCGGCAGCCAGACCGAGTCAGAAGAGGAGAGCTCAGGTAACCCCCTCAGCCCCCCAGGAACAGCCGCCCACCGCTCCAGAGCCAGCCCTCACCAGCCTCTCTTCCCAGAGATGGACGACGAGGACTACGAGCGGCGCCGCAGTGAGTGCGTCAATGAAATGCTCGACCTGGAGAAGCAGTTCTCGGAGCTGAAGGAGAAGTGAGCCTGGGGCAGCTCGGGCCGGGTCTTTGGGCAGCTGGGGTGCGGAGGCAGCAGGCCTGGTACCGATACCCAGGGTGCCGAGTGCCAAACCAAACTCAGGGCCCTCGTGGCAATGTTGGCCCAAGAGCCATGAGGGTCTCAGGGTCGCCTGTCTGCCTTTCACCTCCCAGGTTGTTCAGGGAGCGGCTGAGTCAGCTGCGCTTGCGGCTAGAGGAAGTGGGGGCTGAGAGAGCTCCCGAGTACACGGAGCCTCTTGGGGGACTGCAGCGGAGCCTCAAGATTCGCATCCAGGTGGCAGGTCCGTGGCTGGCCTGTGTCCTCTTACCCTCCCAGAACCCACAGCTCCAGCCACTTCCACTTTTATCCCTGCCCAGCCTCGTGCTGTCCTCTTGGATGTCTCACCCTCCCTTTTGGGCACCAGGCCCCCAGTGGAGCAGCACACCCCTCTTTCTCTCTGCAGGAATCTACAAGGGCTTCTGTCTGGACGTAATTAGGAATAAGTACGAGTGTGAGCTGCAAGGGGCCAAGCAGCACCTGGAGGTGAGCTGCGCGCCCGGGCAGCCGTGCAGGGTGGGCGAGGCTGAGGGACCAGGCAGGGCCAGGCTAAGCAGCTTCGCCCCTTCCAGAGCGAGAAGCTGCTGCTCTATGACACGCTCCAGGGAGAGCTGCAGGAGCGGATCCAGAGGCTGGAGGAGGATCGCCAGAGCCTGGACATCAGTTCGGGTGAGGGCAGGGGCCGGGCTCTGCCAGTGCCCACCCCTCTCTGGGCCTCTGCTTCCTGGGGTCCCTGTGAGGACAGAGTGAGGCCTGGAAAGGATCTGGCATACAGCAGGGTCACCTGCCTCCCTGCTCTCCAGAAGAGGGGTCTCCAGCTGACTCCCCCACCCATACATAGACACAGTCCCTTCCGTGCCCACAGCACTGTGTCTTGTGCAGTCTAGGGGAGGCAGGAATTGATTTCTCACTGTCTCAACAAATGGAGAAACCAAGGCTCACAGGAGGGTGGTAGCCTCTACCCTGCATTGGGACTGCTATTCGGCCAGGACCTGGGCAGTCCTAATGGGTTTCCAGCCCCAAGCTTAGGGTAGAGTATGTCCAGTGCTGAGTGGCGAATGGGGGAGGGGCATGGTGAGCAGAGGCCACACTCGGGAACAGCGTGTGTGCTGATGCCCTGATCCTGACTGTGAGTCTGGGACCACAGAGTGGTGGGATGACAAACTGCATGCCAGAGGCAGCTCCAGGACCTGGGACTCACTGCCACCAAGCAAGAGGAAGAAGGCACCTCTCGTTTCTGGTATCCTTCCACCCAAGGTGGCACAGCACTGGCATGAAGGTCAGGGCAGACTACAGACTCAGGAGGGGCTTGGAGGGAACATGAGGATAGAGTCAGGTGACACACATTTATGGCTATTTGATGTCACATGACTATGTCCAAGCCAGTCCAGCTGCCAGGAACATTTCATGGGGTCCTGGGTGCCCCCAGGCTATATGGACCCTAGGAAAATAGAAAATTCAGCCTAATGACTCCCATAACTTCTTAAGTGGGCATCAGTCTTTGAGGACCCCCTACTTTTTCCTCTGCATCCCCAGGTCTCAGCTCCAGGAAGTCCCTGATTTCCCTACCCTGGGCCTTACCACTCCCTCTCCTTCATGCTCCTGCCTGTCCCTCCATGCCCTTGCCTGCTCAGTGTCATCTCAGAGGCCGCCTGTGGCTTCCCTACACCCTGTGCCCTACCCTGGGGTGCCCACATCCCAGAGGGTCCTTGCTGCTTCTGCCCCACCTCAGGGGGAGCCCCTCAGCCTGTGGCTTTACGTCTCTCCAGCCCTCCCACAGCGTAGCTCAGAGATGAGCTGATGGAGGCCAGGAGGACGGGCCCTGGGAGGCAGTGATGGAAGGAGTGGTAGGCGAGGATGTGGGGACCTCAAGTGGGTGTGGGGAGCATGGTTTTCAGGGTGGAAGGGACCGGATTCTGCCTTCAGGTGGAAGACATGGCTCAACGAGGGGCCAGTTAGTGACGGAAGGCCTGACAACAGAGCCCTGCAGGTGCTGGAGAAAGCAGGAAGGGAATTGGTGCCCTCTCAGTCTCCTTGAAATAGGCTTAATGCTGTCCCAAGAGCCAGGGGGCCCAGAGGTAAAAGGCAGAATCTGCAGGCTCTCAGCACTCTGTGTGCCGCTTCTCCTGAGCCACCTCGGCCTCCTAGCCTGAGCGCCCGGTACCTGCCCCCTCCAGTGGCTGTTCTGCTTCCTTGACCCTTGTCACAGGCCCTTATATCGTGTACATGCTGCAGGAGATCGACATCCTGGAGGACTGGACGGCTATCAAAAAGGTGAGTCCACTTGTCCCCTACCTGCACATCAGCTCTGGTGTCGGAGGGCCTGGGGCATTCCCCTCACCCCTGCCTCAGCCCAGGTGTGCTGACACTCTAGCAGCTCATGGTCCTGTGTGTCGCGTGGGCTGCCTTTTCTGTCTCCCCCAGTGCCTGTGGCTTCTCTATATGCTGTGCCCTACCCTGGGGTACCCGCATCCCAGAGGCCTTGCTCCAGGGCCAGAAGAGGGGAGGATAACAGAGCTGGCTGGGCCTCTGAAAGAAGCACCCCAGAGCTTTGCCTAGAAGGTGTCTCTTGCTGCCTCAGATCCAAAGCTCCAACTCCTGTTCTCCCACCCATCAGAGGCAGCAGGGCATAGGGATTGTCAAGCTGGGCTCTCACAGGGGCCTTTTCTTACTATGCAGGCTAGAGCAGCAGTGTCCCCTCAGAAGAGAAAAGCAGATGGTAAGAACCATGGGGTCATCCTGCCTCCCCTTCCCCTTGCCATTACCATCCCCCCACCTGGCCCCCAGGGAAGGAGCCCAGAGAGAGACAGGCTGTGACAGTCAGTGGCCTGACTTAGGTCTGAAGGGTTGTAGGAGTTTGGGCAGGAAGCTCTGGGTTAATGGAGCTAGGTGATGCAGAGGTGAAACAGCCCCCAGCTGGGATGGGTCAGGGCTGGCCGGAATGCTGAGCCCTAGGGATAAGGGCTCCCAGAGCGAGGCACCTTATGGGTGCCCTTCAGGAAATAGCTGCCTTCTTCTAGGTTTAACTTTCTCTCAATGACTTGCAGGACCATGACCCTGTTGTTCACAGCCAGGGGGGTCCCTTGAAACAGCTGGCACCATACCCAGGATTCGAATTTTCCTGCAGAAGGCAGATTAGCACATCCCAGGGGCAGCCCAGCCAACTCTCCAGTGCTGCTGCAGGCGCCACTCATCTGGACCCCGCCTCAGCCTGCACAGCTGAGGATCTGGAGCTGACCTGGCCCCGGCAAGACTGTTCTCTCCATCCCTTACCCAGCCTACCCCACAGTGTCAGTGACAAAGAAGACAGGCCTTGTCCTGAGTCAAAGCAACATTACTCCTGGTGACCTCAGATGTGGGGACCCCAGCCACTAACCCAGAAGCTGGGCCCTCCAGCACAGGAACTGTAAGCCAGAAATGCTATGTCGAGGGCCTTTCTGCAACCAGAGGTGGTAGCCAGGATCCCCAGCTTTTCTCAGGGCCATTCCTGGCATCTGCTCCCCAATTGCAAGAACTGGAATTAAAGCCTTTTCTGGAACTCTGGCACGAGCAAAGTGTGTCTGATTTACCCAGCAAGGGAATCGGGTCTTCTGTGGGGAACGCCCGAGGCAGGCAGACTCTTCTAGAGTCCCTGCATTTTGGGGTGCTCTGACTTGGGGTATAGGCTAGGGAAACATTGGCTGGGCTTGGAGTTGGAAGCTACTTGTGGCACAGGCAGAGCACACACATGAAGCACGTGGCCTGGGGTGGGGAAGAGCCTGGTGCATGTGCTTGGAGACCAGGTCAAGTCTGCACCTGCCCCAGTTGCTTGGCGGATCGACAGGCGGGCTGGCAGGGCCTGTGCGTGGGTGGCAGCCAGCCACGGCACCATGTGCTGACGGCCTCACCACCACACTCCCCCTGGTTAGCTGTGTGTCAGAACCACCCCCAGAACCTCAGTTAAGCAAAGGGGTTGGTTTCCATGGAGACCCAGCATCCTTTTTCCTTGGCAACCTGAAATCCCAAAGCCCAAGTTAGGTTCACGAATGAGTCATCTGTCACCAGTAGGGGGTGCTCTCCTGCAAGGTTGACCACCTCCCCTCCTCCAAGACAGGGAAAGATGAGCAACTGACCACAGACTTCAGGTGATCCAAGGGTGTGGCCTGGCCTTTGGGGATGGAGTGGGCCCTGCTTAACCCCTCCCCAGCCCAGCTGCCCGGTGAGAGGAGGCTGCTTATCCTGCAGGAAGAACTGTGTGGAGGTGGCACCCTGCCGCTGGGGCTCCCAACGTGGCACTAGCATGGAGATGATCCTGGACCCTCCAGGCTGGGCCCAGAACAGACAGCAATTGGGGTACTGGCCAGGCAGAGTGGACACAGAAGAGTTAACTTGACTGGGGTGTGACAGGGCGAACCGCCCTCAGGAAGTGTTACTCACCCTGGGAATGTGTGCGCCTGTGCCTGCGGGCTGAATTCTCTTCCTGAGTCCGGGGAGAAGCCTAACAGAAGGAAAAAGAGGAGCTCCTAGCCATGGGAGACCCGGGAGAGCCAGAAGCAGAGCATTCCAGCGCCCCCAGCCCAAGCTTCGCTCATGGACACCTGGAGAGAGAGAAGTTAGTGGAGCTGGAAGGGCAGCCAGGTGGGGCGGGAAGGGACTGCATGAGGAGAGTCCATCTGGGGACAGGGGAGGAGGGAATTCAGCGGCGGGGAAGAGGCTGGGCAGGGGTCCCCCTGGCTTCTGCTCAGTTCTGGGAACCTGGGCCCAGGCCACCCCAGGACCCACTCTACGACATACCTGATGCCAGTGGGGGTCAGGCAGGTGGGCCCCAGCGGCCCACACGCACCGTGAGCCTTCGGGAGCGACTGCTGCTCACCCGACCAGTGTGGCTACAGCTGCGGGCCAACGCCGCTTTGGCTCTGCACGTGCTGAGGACCGAGCCTCCTGGGGTGAGTCTAGCCCTGACCCCAGGGAACCAGCCAGCCGAGTGGGGAGGGACAGGGGCTAGATGGCGAGGCTTTGAGCCTCCTGACCTCAGCCACCTGCAGACATTCCTGGTGCGGAAATCTAACACCCGCCAGTGCCAGACCCTGTGTGTTCGGCTGCCAGAGGCCAGTGGCCCCTCCTTCGTCTCCAGTCACTACATCCAGGAACGTCCTGGTGGTGAGAGAGGCCATCCCTGGTGGAAGGGGCTGGAAATGGGGGGCAGGAGAGAGGGCGAGAATTGCCCCGTGTCTCCCTGTGTCTCTCAGGTGTCTCTTTGGAGAGCTCTGAGCTTCTGTTCCCAGACCTAGTCCAGCTCATCTGCGCCTACTGTCATACCCGGTGAGGCTGCCTACAGGGTACCATGTGTCTCCAGCCCTCTCTGGCCTTTGGACCCCCTGGCCCCCCAACCTGAGCGTCCCTCACTCCTGCCTGCTCCCCTCTCTGGTTCAGGGACATCCTTGTTCTCCCACTCCGACTCCCCAGAGCCATCCAGCAGGCAGCCACCCACAAGGAGCTGGAGGCCATCTCCCATCTTGGCATTGGTAAGGGTCCCCGGCCACCCATCACAGAGAAGCTGAGGCCAGGAGGTAAAGGGAGGGCACCACGCCTCTCCTTGGTGGACCCCCTCCCAGCCCGCCCTGAGGCCCCATGCTTTCTGGTCCCTAGAGTTCTGGAGCTCCTCCCTCAACACCAAGGCTCAGCCGGTCCTGTCAGAAGGTCCACCGCCGGGCCCGCCACCACCCCGGCTGAAGGCCCGCTCCCCTCACGAGCCGGACCAGGGCACCGGCGCTGCACTCTGCTTCTTCAACCCCCTCTTCCCAGGGGACCTCGGCCCCACCAAGCGGGAGAAATTCAAGAGGAGCTTCAAAGTGCGCGTGTCCACAGAGACCTCCAGCCCTCTGTCTCCACCTGCTGTGCCACCTCCCCCTGTCCCCGTGCTGCCTGGGGCACCCCCCAGCCACCCAGAGAGGCTTCCCCCTCGTCAGCTGCTGCGGAGGGAGAGCTCAGTGGGGTACCGTGTGCCAGGGGGTGCCAGCCCTAGCCTCCCACCCCTACCCTCCCTCCAGGAGGTGGAATGTGGCTCCCCTAGCAGCTCCGACGAGGAGGGGCCTTCAGGGTCCCAGGGCAGCCCCTCAGTCTCCCCCAGTCTGAGCCGCAGGTGGCACAGGCGGCCACTGCTTAGGTCCATGAGCGCTGCCTTCTGCTCCCTGCTGGCTCCTGAGCGGCAGGTGGTCCGTGTGGCTGCAGCACTGGTGCAGGACAGGCACACGGGTGTGGGCCAGCTGGTGCAGGACCTCCTGACGCAGGTGCGGGCTGGCCACGAGCCCCAAGAGCTGCAAAGCATCCGCCAGGCGCTTAGCCGGGCCCGGGCCATGCTGAGCGCAGAGCTGGGGCCTGAGAAGCTGCTGCCCCCTGAAAGGCTGGGTAAGGGCCAGCCTGGATCTCTGCAGTTCAGTCCCAGGCTCTCCATCTCCAGCTCCCCACCCCCCAGCACCACTCTGCCTCACCCGTGCTGCCACCTGCTTTGCCAATGCTGTGCTGCTGCTTTACAAGCCCACCTCATCTTGCCACTGTCCAAGTGGCTGCTGCCCTCTGCCTCTTCCCTGCTCTGGTCTCCCTCAGGGCCTCCTGCTTGGAGGAGCTTCTGCCCCTTCTCCTCTGACCCCTTCCCCTCCTGGCAGAACACGTCCTGGAGAAGTCGCTGCATCGCTCCGTGCTCAAGCCTCTCCGGCCCATCCTGGCAGCTCGCCTTCGGCGCCGACTTTCTGCTGATGGCTCCCTTGGCCGCCTGGCTGAGGGCCTCCACCTGGCCCGGACCCAGGGCCCTGGAGCCTTCAGCTCTCATCTGAGCCCGCCCTCCCTGGCGGAGATGGAGCAGGTGCGCCATAAGCTACTGCAGCTGCTCCGCACCTACTCACCCAGCGCCCAGGTCAAGCGGCTCCTGCAGGCCTGCAAGTTGCTCTACACAAGCCTGAGGACCCAGGCAGGTATGGCCCCCACCTCACCCTGCCCAGCCCCCTAACTTAGAGGCAACCCCCCGCCGAAGGGGGACACTCCTGGGACCCTGAAATGGCACAGCTGGGGAGAATGGTCCAACCCTCCTGTCTCATGGCAAAACAGAGACCTCTCTACAGCCACTCCTGTGATTGCGGGGTGACCCCATGGCCTAGGAGCTATCAGCCAGAGGGAAGGGGTCAATGTCTCAGTCAAGGATTAGACTCTGACCCCAGAGACATCTGAAGCTGCCTCCTCTGTGTCCCTAAGGGGAGTGTGCAGGTGCTGATGAGTTCCTGCCACTGCTGAGCCTAGTCTTGGCCCAGTGTGACCTTCCTGACCTCCTGCTGGAAGCCGAGTATATGTCAGAGCTTCTGGAGCCTTCTCTGCTCACTGGAGAGGGTAAGGGGTGCCACCTGCCTGTCTGGGTGCGCCTGGGGGATCTCAGCTTCTATGTGGGCCTTGAGTAAGCAGGGAAGGGGAGTGGGTCACCCCAGCCCTGCCTGAGCTGCATTCTGGCCCCTTGTGTCCCAGGTGGCTACTATCTGACCAGCCTATCGGCCAGCCTGGCCCTGCTGAGCAGCCTAAGCCAATCTCATGCCCTCCCCCTGAGCCCCGCACAGGAGCTGCAGCGTTCCCTGAGGCTCTGGGAGCAGAGGTGTCTGCCTGCTACCCACAGCTTCCAGGTAACACAGCCCCTCCACCCCATCCACCCAACCAGCCAGGCCCAGAGAGGCCCTGTCATTCTCCTGCATGGTCCCCGCCTGCCTGCCCGCATCTCCTGCAGTGGAAACAGCGTCCTCCAATGGAGGGTGTTCCAATCGCCCTGCACAGGGCTGACACTCCAGGGGCAGCCTTCCCCAGGCTCCACAGAACCTGAGAAGTAATTATCCCCACTTTGCAGATAGAGCACTGTGACCAACACAGAGAGGGAAAGGGACCTACATAGCAGTTTCAGGGCCCCAAATCCTAGCTTCCAGCCTTAGCCACGGCTCTGCTTCCACTGTCCTCAGGCTCCAGCCCATCCTCCTGTCTGGGCTCTGGCCCACATGTCTCAGAGACAGCCACACCCTGCCCTCACTCTTCTCTGTCTTACTTGTAAATCCTGACTCTTGCAAGCAGGTCCTGGGTTTACCCTAGCTCTACCACTTCTTGGCTGTGGGGACTTGGGCAGACAACTCTTTTCTCTGTGCTTCAATTTCCCCATCTGTAAAATGGGTACCTAGGGTAGCTATGAGGATTAAGCTATTTGGTGCACAATGAGTAACCTCTATGTGATATTTTGCCAGTTGGTTCCACCTCTGGATACATAACACCCAGCCCTGTTCATCCACAACCTTCGCTGGTCTCTGGTACCAGACACAGGCAAGACTGAGTCTTGGTTTTATTTCTCCTGTACAGCACCTCCTCAGAGTGGCTTACCAGGACCCCAGCAGTGGGTGTACCTCCAAGACCCTGGCTGTGCCCCCAGGGGTCTCCATCGCCACCCTGAACCAGCTCTGTGCCACCAAGTTCCGAGTGACTCAGCCTGATGCTTTTGGCCTCTTCCTGTACAAGGAGCAGAGCTATCACCGCCTGCCCCTAGGAGCCCTGGCCCACAGGCTTCCCACAGCTGGCTACCTCGTCTACCGCCGGGCAGAGCGGCCTGAGATCCAGGAGGACACAAGACAGGAGATGGGTAGTGGGCAGCCAGAGGCCAGCAGCCAGGAAGAAGAGAAAGATGCCCAGGGACAGGAGAGTGTGAGGGTCAAAACCAGCCCCAAGGACAGTGGGGGACAGTACAAGGCTGCTGAGGGGAACAAGTGTCAAGCTGGAGAAGGCCATGTGCAGCCAGGGGAGCCAGAAGCTGAGCTGAGCATGGCCACAGAGGAGTAACTGGAAGGAACCAGAAGGTCATCTGGGGCAGGAGCCTGCAGAGAAGACCAGCAGAGCCACCAGCCCCACTCAGCAAGGCCACAGCCCCTCCTTAGCCACCCCCACCCTAGCCCCCTCCTGTATCTGCCACCACCTCTGATACTTAGCCTCCATGAACACAGCTGCTGAGGGCTGGGGCCAGGCCATAGCTGAGGGACTAGGGTAAAGTTGAGGGGCTTGGGAGACCTCTATGTCCTCTGCCTCTTGTTCTTTTGCAGCCTTTCAGGGGTGTGTGTCCAGCAGGGGAAATGTCCCACTGAGACCCAGCCTCTGGTGTGGTGGGTGGGTGTGGGCCCGACCCCCTTTACATCTCTCCCCATGGGCGCAGGTGGGGTTACAAGGGCCCTCAAGATCCTGAAAGGCTCCAGTCACTGCTGGTGTCTGGAAGACTCAGGGAGGTGGCACAGTGCCAACAAAGGTCCCCAGAAAGACCAGCTCCTCCCAGTCTCGGCATCCTCATCGGAAAGGGAGTACTAGACTGTGTTGCCCGCCTCCCGGAAGGGCTCAGTGGATGACCTTGCCGCGAAGGGAGAAGGGGGAAGGGAGGGAGAAGCTGGGTTAGGCAGCTCCCTGCTCTCTTCCATGAGCCCATGCCCTGCCCGGCAGGCTCTTACCTGCGCTTTCTCACTCCATCTGTCTTATTGGCTGGAAGCCACGTTCTAGGGGCTAAAGCATCTGTGTTGGTGCCTTCTCCCAGGATTGGAAGTCCTCAAAGTTACTCAGGGGAGATAACACCCACCCTCAGGAGCTGAGCAGAAGTGGAGAAAGAGGTTCTGAAACCATTTTCTCTAACTAAACTTCTGGCCCTCATAAAAGCTTTATGAGGATTCAAGGCAAGCCTTGTTGGCCCCATTGAGGTACAAGAGAATGACTCCCAAGAAGATACCACCAGCAAAACAGCCCTTAAGGGCCAGGACAGCTCCAAAGGGAACTCAGGAGGCAAATCTGAACAAATGAAAATACCAATCACTGACCACAAGGGGGTGCGCGGGGGCCAGGAAGCTGCCAGGAAGGGGGCTCCAAAGGCCACAGAGTATAGGCATCAAGGGTCGCTGTCTGCTCACCTGAAGCCTTAGGGCAGCCTGGGAACAGCAAAGACCCGGGATTACTGGCCCTCAGGTCCTTGGAGTTAGGGGCCTAGGTCAGGCCAGCTTCTCAGGGACCTTTCCTCAGGAAAGAATTGTCCTGGGATGGAGGTGGACCCCAGCCAGTCTGCATGACATTCTTTTCATGTGCTGGGCCCATGTGACATGACAACCAGGAGGAAGAAATGGTGGATGGGGGCTTTCACACAACCTATAGCCCAGCTCCAAGGCTCCCAAATTTCTCACTAGACCCTGACTCCCCCCAACTCTGTGCCCCTCCCCCCGGCTCCTTGCTGGTCAGAAGCCTCCCGTTTACTCTGTTGTGTGTCCTCCCAGCCAGCCCCAATCCCCAGTGCCTTGTTCAGTGTGAGCACACAATAGGTGCTCAATAAAACCTGTCCATGGACTGGAGTGTAATAACTAGGAGTGAACCACCCTAGGGAGGAAAAGGGAGGGTTGCTTCTGGGAATCTAACACAGGATGTGTCCAGCTTAGTCCTAGAGGAAGGACCTAGCATGTCTGCAGAAGTTGCTCAGGGAACCCAGGAACTGGATGTGGAGCTCAGACTGAGGGATCTGGGAAGTGGAACCAGGCTTCTGGGCCCCCACCTCTGGGACCTCTTGAAGCTCTTCCCTTCCTTCCCACATTCAGTCCCAGCTCCCGATTCTGGAATTTTACGTGCCCCTCGGCAATGGCTCATGGGAACACTCCCAGGTCCTCCTGCCCACTGCCTGGGGCTTTGGTGTGTGTGACTGCTCAGAGCTGCAGGACCAACAGTCATGGTTGGGGGCAGGAGCTTGGAGGGTAATAGACCAGTCTGTTGACTGGCATAAGCCTCATTTTACAGATGAGGGAGCAGAGTTCCTTGGGGTGCATGGCTTGTTCTGGGAACAAGATTCCAACCCCAGGTTCTGTAATCTCCCCAGATAGAAAGGCTCAGTAACTTGTCCACTCGGCCATAATCTAGTGAGTGCCTGGTACGGACCAAGCACCCACAGCCCTAGCCTCAAGGAAGCAAGGTGACCCTCATCACCCTCACGCTGACCTGGTGCTGAGATCCCACTGGGATGTAGGGGTTCTGCACTCCTGAAAATGCTTTTTCCTCATGGAAGAGGAGGCCATAGCTTTAGGAGGGGCCGTGCCTTTCCTATTCTCACTGCCACAGGACAGGCCTGGGGCCCCGACCTGCTGTCAGTCTGTTGAGAGCAACCAAGTCATTTCCTTGCTTAGAAACTGTGCTTAGTTTCTAACGTCACCCTCGTTGCTCATGTGCATCTGTTAATTGTCTGTCTCTTGGCTGGTGGGCCACGGCCAAGTCAGCCTCATTCCTAGCCAGATCTCAGGGGCCTAGGGCAACGCCTGGGCCGGAACTGGCAGTTAGTAAATATTATGGAATGATACAGAGCACTGGCTTCCGGACAGCTCTGAGGGAAGCATTCCTGAGCTCCTGATGGCACCTTCTCCATCACTGCCACCAGGGGGTGCGCACATCTCATCTCCAGCCCCATGCCGGGTGCTTTCCTTGGCACCCACCCAGGGGACTCCGAAGACCTGGAGGACCCATGCCCAGCCTGGTGCTCCAAGGGAAGCAGGGATTCTGCAAAGAAGGCATGGGCAGGAGGTGACAGAGGAGCCACCTGTCCCAGGCTGTACAGCCAGCCTAGTCCAGGAGTCAGGGCCATGAGATGGCCTAAACAGGGTGCCATGGACAGTAGGTATTGAGACCCCTGCCACTGACCTGCCCTCAATATGACATCTAACACTCTGCATGGCCCTGTGACCCTGTTCACATCTGCCACTTAACACATAGCGACACCCTGATCCACATTCCAACACAAGAGTGTGTGACACCCTCCCAGCCATAGCAGCTACAGTCACCCAGTCAGTGCCCCCAAGTTAATGGGCACTGATATGATACATTGGGACTGTCAACCCAGAGACTTGTGGTGATCAGCTCCACGGGGACCTCCTGACAAACTCAGACCCACCCATGCAGAACTCCAACCATACCACATCCCCATTCAGACACAGTGATACACACACCGGAAACATAGCACTCAGCTCTTCTTCCCAACGCTGTCCCAGCCCTGGGTGTGCGAACACCTACACACAGAGACACATATGCAGCAGAGACACACACAACAGACACAGAGACACTCGTGTTCATACTTTGCAGCATAACCCAGAAGACCAAGCCTCACTCCTAACCTCCCTCCAAGCCCTGGCCTGCCCAGCCTTACTCCCACCCCAGCCTCTGGGGGCCATGGAGGGGGCTGTGAATTGCTGGGAAGACCCCCATGAGGGGTGTGATGACCCCTCTGGCCAGGCAGGAGGCAGAGGCAGGCAGCACTGGGCGGGGAGGCCTGAGCTCATCAGATTCCAGCAGGCCTGATTCACAGGAAGGGCTTGGGGAGGGCCTAGGAGCGGGTATTGGCCCGAGGCTGGTGCTCTGTGGGCCTGGGTGGGCTTATGTCCTGAGAGTCCTGGGCCCAGAGTGAGGCTCCAGACCCAGGTGGGGGTGGGGGGTGAGGTTGGTGGTTCCTGAGGGGTGGCCAGCCTGAGGGAGTGACTGGTGGGTAGGGCTCCTGGGAGGAGCTTAGGCCGCTGAACTGAGAGCAGGATGAGACAATCAGCCCTGCCCACCCGCCCACCCCACCCAGCAGCTGGGTGTCTTTAGTAGGGGTTAGGCCAAGGGCGGGGGTCAGGGGTGGGGTGAACTTTGAGATGGTCCCTCCGTCCCTCAGGCAGGCAGCCCAAAAGTGAACTCCGGGGGCCCCCAGGGGCCGGGCCTGCCTAGCCTGATCTGTTGGGGCTGACAGGGTTACAGACCCACATGGTCCTGCCGGGCAAGGCCTCTGCCAGACAGAATGCAAGGCTGTCCCAACACCAGGGATGTTTTCCCGCTGAGATCCAGCCCTCTGCTCCTGCCACCCCCCAAGCCCCCTGTCTCTCCAGCCAGGCAGATGCTGAGAGGAGGTGGGGGCTGGGAACCCGGAGTGACAGGAAGAAAAGATGAGACAGGGGCCAGGACCAGGGCACAGGAAGCGCCTTTCTTGGAACTCTGCACCAAAATAGCCCATTCCTTCTCTACTCTGGGTCTCATGTCCCACAGGGAGGTGTGTGTCACCAAGGAGACCCTCTCCAGGGAGGAGTCTAAACCAATCTCAATCTGGCTTTTGCTCCCCAGCCCCCTTCACCCCCACCGCAGCCTGTGCTGTACTTTGAAGTCCCAACATAAATATCATGTCTGCTTGGGTTCTCCTTCCGGGCCTGGTCACAGCCCCCAAGGCCTGGCTCCCACCCCAACCCTCCCCAGAGGTGCGGTGCCAGGAGAGAGGAGGAGGGTGGACCACCCAGGGACCATGACAAGCCAGAGACTGTGACAGAGACTGGAAACACTGGTGATGGAGGGAGGAGACAGAAGGAGGCAGAGAACAGAAAGACTCCAGTCAAGGGGTCCATGTTGCCACCTGGAAAGAGGACAGGTCCCCAGGACCAACGGAAAAGCTGGCGACTCCAGACACAGAGCAAGAGAGAGCGGACAAGGAGAAAGGCTTTCCAGGCAGCAGGAAAGGCAGGGAGATGCAGAGATCCCTGGGGATGCTGAGGGCAGGAGGAAGAGGTGGTGACAGACACAGCAGGAAGGGAAAGTAAGAGCCTTCTAGAATGTTCCAGAGGGGAGTGGGGTGGGAGGGGAGGCTGGGACTGAGGCAGCTGAAAAAGGGTACAGTGGAAAGAGTCATCCCTGTGACCCCGACAACCATCTATCTCCATTGTCCAGGCCTGAGGGTTTCCCAGGATGTGGCACTTTTAGTGCTGAAACCAGAATTCTAGTCCTTGGCAAATTGTGATAAGTTGGTCCCCCTAAGTGGCAGGCCTTGGGGACAGGGTCTGCTCCCACAAGGACCCCTTGCACAACTAAGGACACCTCATCCTTGGGAAGGGCTGTCTGCATATGGAGGGGCAAGTCTAGGCCTTTCCAGAATTCCCTTTTGCTTTTTTTTTAAAAAAAAAACAAGGTCAGGGGCTGGGGATTTAGCTCAGCGGCATAAGTGCCTGCCTTGCAAGCACGTGGTCATGAGTTCAATCCTTGGTACAGATAAAAAACAAACAAACAAAAAAATAAAAACAAGGTCTCATTAAATAGCCCCAGGTGACCTTGAACTCCAGATCCTCCTGCCTCAGCCTCCCAAGTGCTAGCACAAGATAGATTTTCTACCTTTGTTTCTTTTCTTTGTCTTCTCCTATCTTCATTTTTGTTCTCGTCCTTATGCTCATCTTCTTCCTCCTCCCCTCCTCTCCCTCCGATATTGGGAACTGAACCCAGAGCTTGTGCTCTGAACCGCATCCCCCGTCCGTTTATTTATCTTTAAATTTTGAAACAGGGTCTCCCTAAATTGCTAAATTGCCCAGCCTGGGCTCAAACTTACAACCCTCCTGCCTCAGTCTCCCAGAGTACTGGCATGTGCCACTCCGCATGGCTAGGATTCCCTTTCTCAAGGGCAAATGTGTCCAGATGTTCAGATCAGGCATCAGCCAGGAAAAGGAACTGGGCTCCCAGCTGGGCCTAAATTGGGCAATTGGGGGCAGTCATCTGCTTCATTTCACAGCTGTGGGTGCAGGTGTGGCCTTACTGGGACACACACGGATCACTTAGCTGTGCATAATGGTGACAGCAGGCCTGCACAAGCACACGCACAAACACAGCGCTGTGTCCCCACAAACACACACAGGGTCTCTCTCTCTCCAGGGCAAAGGCACCACTCCGCCCTTAGCAGGCAGAATCCTTCACTTTGCGCGGAGGAGGTGGGCCGGCACCCTTCCCTGCTGCCTTCCCAAGCCTGCCTCTCCCACCCGCTCTCCCACCCGTTCAGTCCCCACGCCCGGCCCCTCGCTGCAGGGCTCCCCCAGCCAGAAGTACACAGCAGCGAATGCAGAACACTGGGCTGGGGGCTGCAGGAGGGCTTCCTCCCCGCCCTCCCCCTGCCCACCCCCTCGTCCGGGCCTCCCCCTCCACCAAGTCAGCTGTCCTGTCCTCTCCTCGAACAGCCAGGGCTGGGCTGGTTTGGGAAGAATTTAGATACGGAGGGCAGTGGGGGATGGGAACGCAGGGAAAGGAGGTGATTTGTACACAAAGCAATGCGCTGGCTCAGCAGCCTGGTGAGTGCCAAGGCTCTCCAGGATGCCGGCCCGCCCGGGGGGCGCCCCCCAGTCACACCGACCCCCCCATCCTGGCTGTTCCACGGGGCCTCCTCGGGCCCAGCCCTGCTGCAGGCCACTTTCCTCTCCCCCAGAGGCCCACACGTTGTACCCAAAAACACCATCTGCCTCTTGCTTGTCCGGGTAGCTGCCAGACGAGACTCCCCCGGGGCTGTGGGCTTCTGCTTCCATGCTCCTCCTGAGGTGAGCTGTGCCTGTGTGGGCCAGAATCCGAGCAGGGAGCCCCGACTCTGACTCCCAACGTGAGCTGAGCCTGGCCCAGCTTGCTAGGTTCAGTGCCACCCACCTCCCCCGACACGGAGGCCCCAGAAGAGGACACCACTTTGTGGTGACAGGGAGCATCACGCTGATCTCCCTGGGGAGGTGGCAGCCCAAGCTGTCCTACCATCCTGGATTGCACCTCTGTAGGGACACAGAGGTCCATTCTGAGCATGGCATTTGTCTTGGTGACCTCTAGTCATGAATCAGGGCCTGCTGCACCTGCCTGTACCCTGTATCCAACCATGCATCTAAACACCTTATCCTACACCGCTCACTGACACTCCTACCTCCACCCATCCTTCTGCATACCACATACCCGTCCTCCTAACCATTCTTCCATCCACCCACTCATCCATCCATCCATCTATCCATCCATGTATTTCCGTAGTCATCCATTCATCCATGTGCTGGTCGCCGCACCTATGCATCCATCTATCCACTCATGCATCTCTCTTTAGTTCAAGCAACCATCTACATATCACTCGGGTGTGGTGACACATGCCTGTAATCCCAGCACTCAGGAGGCTGAGGTAGGAGGATCACTGTGAGTTTGAGGTCAGCCTAGGTTACAAAGTGAGTTCAAGTCCAGCCTGAACTTCATGGTCTCAAAAAGGCAAAAACAAAACAAAACACCCAGGAAAAAAACATATATATATCTACTCATCCTCCAAACATTTATTGCATCAATTAGCATTTCTTTGTGCTGTGAGTAACTCAAGATAAATCATGCTCAACCAGACCAGCTGGGAAAGGAAGATCCCAACCAGCCTCTTTTCGCTCCTCACGCCCAGATCCCTGAGGTTGTTCTCACTGTGTCACTGTGTCCTCTGTTATCCCAACCAGGGCAGGAAGTCCTGAGATAGCCTTGCCCCCACTTGGACGCAGCAGGTGAGTGCCAGGCGTATTCCTGAACTGGGCACCTCCAAGACTCGTCCTTATCCACTTGGCCTCGTTGGGAGCAGAGATTCCCCCTCTGCCCCGCCCCACCATCCGGCTCAGCCTTCCCTCCATATGCAAGGAGGCCCAGCTAGTACATCTGGAATCTGGCCTCTGACCCTCATCCTCCTCCTGCTCTCCTTGCCTGCTCCCCAAACCCTCACCACCACTGAAGATGGGGTCCTGACCTCTGATCTGACCCACCCACTCGCCAGACAGCCTGCAGCCTCACTCTAAGCTGCCCCAGCACTGGCCATTGCCCGAATCATGACTGGGCTCACCACACCCTTGGACCAGGCTCAGGACCGCCCAAAAGGAGCCTCCAGAGGCTGCCTCCCCCAGCCTGGCCCGCCCTGCTCCCCCGCTCTGCAGCCAGCTCCCTCCTCTTTCCCAGACAATTGCAACAGCCTCCTAACGGGTCCCTGGCCTTGGGTCCCCTCCACCCACTGAAAACCAGCCTGTGAGCTCTCTCACCGTGGCTCTTCCCCCCAGCTGCCACAGTAGAGCCTCAGCTTTCAGGGGCAGCGAAGCAGGCTGCTTCTCCCTTTCTGCCCTTCTGTCTTTGGTCCTCTCTACCCCTCTAGGCCCATCTCACCCTGAGCTCCTACCTCAGGACCCTTATCCAGCTTCCTCTCATCATCGTTTCTTGACAGCATGTCTTACTCCCAGCTTGAAGGATGTCACAGGGGACTACAGCAAAAAGAGAACTGGAATGAGTCAGGAAACCTTGGTTCTAGTCTGAGCCCCGCCACTGACTTGCTCTGGGCCTCAGCGTTCCCAACTGGGAAATGACTTGCTGATTTCAAGAGACCTCTCAGGTCTAGAAGGGCTGACTTTAAGGGAGTGGTAAGCAAGAGTATGGGGACCACATGGGCTTTACTTTAGGGAGAACCCCAATTCTCCCTACATCTCCTTAAACACTCACCTGAGTCTCGTTCAGTCATTCAACAAACTAATGAGCAGGATTTATGGTCGTTGACCTTTCTAGGCTCTGGGGGTATAGTATGGAATAGGACCATGACCTTACCAAGAAGCTCACAGTCTCCAAGGGCAGAGGTTCTCCATCAGGTGTGATGCTGCATTTGACATTTGGCAATGTCTGAGGACATTTTTGATTGTCCCAAACAACTACCAACAGTTAGACAGAAGCCAGAGATACTGGTAAGCACCCCCAGGTATAATACAGGCCTCCCAACACTGTCCAGCTCTGAAGATCAAGGCGGAGAGACTGGCCAGGAGGATTCAGGCCACAAAGAAACAACAAATGAATGTCAGAGAGTCATCGTGCAGAGGGGAAATGAAGCAAGATGTGGGGCAGGGGCTGGGGACTGACATGTAACTGAGACCAACTAGAGGAAAGCAATGGGAGTCGCAGAACACGTGGAGATTGCAGAAAGTGTGCTCCAGGCAGGGACACTGCAGGTGAATGTCTGGAGCCAGAGTGCCCAGCAGTCAGGACCGGTCAGGAGGCCAGAGTGGCTGGAGCAGAGGGAACAAGAGGGATGGGGTGGGATGAGTAGTTTGGAGCCAGGTCACATGGTGAGGACTTTGACTTTTCCACTGAGTAAAAGAACGACAGAACTGACCTAGGTTTTAAGAACATCCCCCTGCCAGACATGGTGGCCCACGCCCATAATTCTGGCATTCTGGGAGGCTGAGACAGGAGGACACTACAAGTTTGAGTTCAAGGGTGTCACTGTGTGTCCAGTGCCCATACATGGCCTTGCACCAGAGACCTCACAGCCAGCTCTGCCCCCTGAGAGCAGCCCAGCCGGCTAACCCACACACCCTGCCCTCCTGCAGCAGGAGCCCAGAGAGGCATTTCCTGTTTGGGGGCTCCTCCTCCCCCTCTAGTCCCAGGTTCCCAGGGTCCCCAGCTGAGCAAGGGTGAAGAAAAGGCAGTCCTCCCCCACCCCTCCTCCCTGCCCCTTTGGGCTGGCCCAGCTCTGGGGAATGGGGTGACTGAGGCAAGGACTCAGGGAACAGAGAATGACGTTGGGGTAGGATGGTGGGAGTGACCACCCTGGTCATCGGCCACTCAGGGCCTGTACAGGAATGTGAGGGACTTCCCAAGTTCAGTCTTGTGGACCCCCACACCATCTTGGAAGGAGCACCATTGGGGTGCAGCGCCAGGCAGCGGTGCACTGGGGTACAGGATTCTACAGGCTAGCCTGGACCAGGTGAGGGAAAGGGCTGGACTGGCAGGACTGAGCCAGGTACGCAGGGGGGCCACGCATGTGCCCCTGCCCAGGGGGTGGGAAGAGGAGCATGCACACGTGTTTCTGTGAGCTTGGATGGAGGAACCGACCCCCCCCCCTCATTACAGTGCACTGGGGTTCAGAGGGCCCTGTCTCAGCAAGCAGCACTTTCTACCTCCTTGACTTCCAGCCCTGTGGGGCTTGGGGCAGTCCAAGTACTTCACCTCCTCCCTCCTCAACAATCCTAGCACCCCCCACCCCATTGCTTCCTGCTCCTGCAGCCCTGGGGGAGCAGAAGCAGGGAGCTGGCAGCCGCCCCAGCCCACTCCTTACAAGGCCTGAGCCCTGCCTGCCTAGGCCCGCCCCCAACCCGCCCGCTGGAGGCCCCGTCCCTCCCCCTGTCAAGAGCAGCCGCAAGCCCGGACCAGACCAGTCGGGGGGCGTCGTGATGCTGCTGCGCCTGCTGCTGGCCTGGGTGGCCGCAGTGCCCACACTGGGCCAGGCCTCCTGGCCCACTGAGCCCCACGCTACCTGCGGCCCCAACAGCTGCTACGTTCTCTACCCCGAATCCCGCACCTTCCTAGAAGCCTGGCGGGCCTGCCGTGAGCTGGGGGGCAACCTGGCCACACCACGGACACCTGAGGAGGCCCGGCGTGTAGACATCCTGGTGGGCGCCGGCCCCAAAGACAAGCTGCTGTGGATCGGACTGCAGAGACAGGCACGGCAGTGCCAGCTGCAGCGCCCACTTCGTGGCTTTACATGGACCACGGGAGACCAGGACACAGCCTTCACCAATTGGGCCCAGCAAGCCACGGGAGGGTCCTGCCTGGCCCAGCGCTGTGCAGCCCTAGAGGCCAGTTATGCCCATCGCTGGCACGAAGGCTCCTGCACACTGCCTATCGACGGTTACCTGTGCCAATTTGGCTTCGAGGGTGCCTGCCCAGCGCTGCCGGATGAGGCTGGCCAGGCCAGCCCCACCGTCTACACCACGCCCTTTCACCTGGTCTCTACGGAGTTTGAGTGGCTGCCCTTTGGCTCCGTGGCTGCCGTGCAGTGCCAGTTTGGCAGGGGAGCCTCTCTGCTCTGCGTGAAGCAGCCTGAAGGAGGTGTGGGCTGGTCCCAGGCGGGGCCCTTGTGCCCAGGGATGAGCTGTGGCCCGGACAACGGGGGCTGCGAACATGAGTGCATGGAGGACATGAATGGTCAGGTGTCCTGCCACTGCACTGAGGGTTTCCAGTTGGCAGCAGATGGGCACAGCTGTGAGGACCCCTGTGCCCAGGCCCCATGTGAGCATCACTGTGAGACCGGTGGGCCACAAGGGTACAGCTGCCACTGTCTCCTGGGCTTCCGGCCAGCAGAGGATGAGCCACACCGCTGCGTGGACATAGACGAGTGCCAGATTGCCGGCGTGTGCCAGCAGATGTGTGTCAACTACGTTGGTGGCTTTGAGTGCTACTGCAGTGAGGGACTCGAGCTCCAGGATGATGGCAGCAACTGTATCCCCACGGGTGCTGTGGGTGCCACTGCTTCCCGGGACCTTGGAGATGAGTCGGACAAAGGGGAAGAAGAGGAGGAGAAGGTGGAGGAGGTGGAGGAGGCAGTGGAGGTGGTGGAGGCGGTGGAGGCAGTGGAAGTCCTTGAAGGTGGCTTGACAAAGGACACTGGAATCTCGTGGATGGCACCCACACAGCCACCAGACTTTGGCTTCCCTTATAGATCCAGATTCCCAGGAGAGCGAGAGCTGAGAAGACCACATCTGGAGCCCTCCTGGCCACCCCGGCCCAGTGCCCCCAGGGTTCCCTACCACTCTTCAGTGATCTCTGACACTCAGCCCATGGTCATCTCTGCCACGCACCCCACACTGCTTTCTGTCCGCCAGACCCCTGTTATCTCTGCCACACACCCACCCTTGACACTTGCCCAGAGACCCCCTGTGATCTCTGCCCTGCGCCCCACACTGCCTGCTGCTCACCAGATCCCCCCACACCCACCCCTGAGTCCTGCCCATAGACCTCCTGTGATCTCTGCCACGCACCCTGCTCTGTCTCCTGCCCACCAGACGCCTATTATCTCTGCCACACACCCACCCTTGAGCCCTGCCCATCGGCACCCCATGATCCCTGCCATGCATCCTGCTGTGCTTCCTGACTACCAGCCCCCCATGATCTCAAACAACTATCCACATCTGCCTTCTGCCCACCAGCCTCAAGTTATCTCTGTTGTTCCCCCAGCACAGCCCCCTGCCCACCAGCCCCCTATTACCTCAGCCAAATATCCCCAGCTCTTCCCTACCCTCCCATCTCTCATGTTTCCGGACCCTCAGGTGGCTGACACCCAGCTCACTACTCACCTGTCTGAAATTCCAGCTAACTCTGCCCCCCTTGACACCACCCCAAGTGCCCATCAACCCCCTCTGTTCATAGATGTCACAGGCGTCAGGGCCCAAACCCCCAAGCAGTCTTTTACCCCAACTGTCCAGTCTACCCTGCCCACTACCTCTGGGTCACCTGGGACCCCTGCTCATCAGGCTCCTGTGCCTGCTGCCACTCAGCTCCCAGCCCTCCCTACTCCTTTGCCCCCTCAAAGCCCAGCTAACCAGACTTCACGCATCAGCCCTACACATCCCCATTTCAAAGCTCCCCAAGTCCCGATGGAAGGTGGCCCCACTTCTAGGTTGGTCCCCACAGCAGTTCCAACAGCTCTGGCAGAGGCTGGTCTAGCAGGTCAAAGCCAAAGGGATGACCGGTGGCTGCTGGTGGCACTCCTGGTGCCAACATGTGTCTTCCTGGTGGTCCTGCTTGCACTGGGCATCGTGTACTGCACCCGCTGTGGCCCCCATGCACCCAACAAGCGCATCACTGACTGCTATCGCTGGGTCATCCACGCTGGAAGTAAAGGCCAAACAGAACCCATGCCCCCCAGGGGCAGCTTCACAGGGGTACAGACCTGCAGAACCAGTGTGTGACAGGGTATAGATGCCCCCTGTGGGTAGGGGGAAGGGACATGACTGGACACAAGGCTGAGGCTGCACCAGGGACCCATGGGGGCTGCCCAGCTGGACAGAGGGTTTCCTGCTCCTTGGATCCAGCACTCATGACTGAGGACACACCAAGGCCCCCAGGATCTCAGGAGGTGGGTGCTGGGGTCTTCTCCAATAAATGGGGTGCCAACCTCAGCCAAAGTGCCTGACCCTCATTGATGCCAGAGGGGAGGGTCTGGGAAGACTCAGGAAAAATGGAATGGATCTTCTTTCGGTTTGTCTAGGTAAGGTAAGACCCCCAGAAGAGGGAAAGTTTCAGGGAAAAGCAGGAAACCAGAGAGGGCAGAGCCTGGGGCATGGTCACACAGCAAGCCCAGGATTATGAGATTTAGCATATCTGTGCCTTTTTTTTTTTTAATCAAAATGCTAAGAAAGTGAGGCTGAAATTAGGGGAGGATTTAGGGATTAGGGTTTCTGCTGACCTGCTGTAAAACTGGGGTTTAAGGTTCAGATAGGCTCTGGGGCTGTTGGTCTGTGGGAATGAAGGGGGCATCCGGTGGGTGAGGTTCTCTGAACTTTCTTTGGAACATCCTTTCCCATCCTGGCAGGCTGCCCAGAAGTTGGGGGCTGGGACTTAGGTCACCTAAGGATGCTGCCACCCTCTCGGGATTGTAGGTGCTCTGGGAGGCGCTGCTCCCTCTTGCTCTAGGGAGGAGGCACAAATCAGAGCCCAGGAGGCTGAGGTGAAGAAAGTGTGAAGTCAAAGAGAGCCAGGTCCATCTCCTGGGGCAGTCTCCCAAGCAGGGCTACCGTCTCAGGGGCTCACTGCACACTTCTCCGTGCGGGGTCACAGAGAACACACTCCATCGAGGCCGAGGGCTGCTCAAGGCTGAGGAGTCTCAGGATCTGGTTGGGGGGCCCGGTTAGAAATCACAGCAGGAAGATTGCAGCGTGTGGAATAAACCCCCTCATCCAGGGCGCCTTGCCTGGGGGGAGGAGGCGGGCCCTGGACGAGGGAGGCGCCGGTACCCACAGCCTCTATAATTTTTCGGTTTCAGCCTCTCGAGACCTCTAATTAGGACTGGACTGAGACGCCGCCACCAGCCCGGCAGGCGAGGAGAGGTAGCTCAACGCTCCTTCCCTACCTGAAGCCCTAGGACACACTTAGGTCCACAGGCTGAGCCCCAGGGGTGCAGGAGAGGAGGGGCCGGAGCAGGGGACGAACCCGGAGGTCGTGGAGGGGGCGGAGGGAACGCTACGCACCGCCCACGGTGGCCACTCTCACGTTCCCCTAACTCAAACCAGACGCCCCCGCTAGATCCTGCTGAGCTTTAACCTCCAAAAACCTCGGAGAGGGAGGTTTGCTGAATGGAAGTGGGGGTCGCGAGGTGCCCTGATGCCTCAGTCTGGGAAGGAGGTGCGGGCTCAATATAGGGAATGAGAAGGTCAGCTGGACTGGAAGCCCTGAAACTCACTCCTAGGACACCCGCGCGGAGCATCCAGAGCCCCGCGAGGGCAGGAAGGAGTTAAATGCACTGCAGTCGGAGGGGGAAGGGAGTGGGGAAGGGGGCCCAGAGCCGGCTCTTTGTCATCCGGTAATGAGCACCAGATGCGGAGCTGCGTGCGGGCCTAAACAGACGGCCTCCCGGGGCACAGCCCCAGCCTGCACCGGGGCCCGTCTCCGCCCAAGCAGAGAGCTGTGTCTCAGGCCCTGCCCACTGACTCCTTGGCCCCTCCACCCAACGGCGGCCCGGGACCCGGGCGCTACCTGCCCGGCGGCCTGGAGCTTCGAGTCACGCCCACCCACTGCGGCCCAAAGTCCCCTAGGGAGCTCTCCAGAAGCCCCGCCCACTAAAGCCACAAGCCTCGCCCCCTGCCAACTCGGATTCCTAGAGATAGTGCCCCGTCCTTCAGCCCTTTCTGTTCTACCCAGTCCCGGCCCAGCCTCATAAGTCCCGCCCCTCCCCTGGACTGGCACCGACGGGCAGTGCTGAATCTCGGCCTCCCCAAGGTAAGAGCTCCGCCCAGAGTTTACTTTCACACGCAGTTATGTGCCCTGTCTTACACAACTGCAGACTCCGCCCCTTCACCGGGCCTGCGGCTCTGCAAGGAACCTTGCTGCTTGCAGAGTCAGTAACTCTATCCAGGAGAGGCACAAACTCCGCCCTCCGGCGGACGTGTAAAATCCCCTCAAACTCTTCCGCAGTTTCCGCCCCTAGCTACAAATCCCGCAGCTCCGCACAACTCACCGGGGAAGGACCCCGCCCACACGCGGCTAACACCCGACGGCGGACGCGGCCCGCCTACACGAGCCCCTCCCCCTGGGCCCGCCCACAGAAGATGCCGCAAGCCCCGCCCCGACGGACCTTTAAATCCTGCCCACCTAGAAAATTCCCTAGTCCTGACCTTGCCTGCGAGCAGCGCCCACGCGAGGACAAAACCCAACCCCTCCATCAGGCCCCGCCTCCTGCTAGTGAATAACCCCGCCCATATTTAAATGTTACTTTTTTGGGTCTCAAGCCCCACCCACTCCAGTCCTGAGTCCTTTAGTCTTCAGTGTGCACCCAGGTCCGCTATACCTCCGAACCCCTTTTCTCTGATCAGGAAGCTGTGAACCCAACCCGAGTACCCTCTCTTTCCTCTGCCCACGTTGCCTGCTCATTCAGATCCCCGGTTCTCTGAACCAAGGCGAGCCGGGCAGAGGGTGTCCATGAACAGGCCTTCATCGCCACCTGGCTGTGGCATCGCAGACTTACTGCCACCAGGAGGCTTCTGTCGAGCTCTTCTCCCAGAGCATATTAATTGCTCTGTAATTAGTTGCTAAAATAGTTAAATGTTCGTGTTACTTACACATCGGAAGACTCCTAGGCCCGCAGGGCAGGCGCCCTTTGTCAAATTTGGGAGCTTGCCCCCAAGGGGGGTTCACATAGGCCTTCAAACTACTCTGTGCTTGGAAACTGACAGTCTTTAAAATTACTGCTGACCTAGGGGTTCAGAGTTCCAGACCAGTCTGAATTACATAGCTAGACCTTGTCTCAAAAAAGAAAAAAAAAATGACTGGTTTACCTGCTCCCTCGACTCCTGGGTGAAAATACAGCTTCTTGCCTGGAGGTCCAGGACTCTGTTCTCTCACCGAGGCGCTTCTCTTCAAGTACAGGGTTGGCTCAGAAGCCCTGTGTCCCAGCCAGAAGTCACAGTTTTTAGGGATTGGTGGATATCAGGTGCCATCACTGAACAAACACCTCTCTTTGTGCCAGACCAGACCTTCTACCCACCTGGTGATTAGGGGTTAGGCTGCAGGATTTGAGCTCAGGGCCGTGGATGACAATCAGATTGAGCAGAGAAGGAGTCTTCCTCCCCAGGAGGCAGTTATATGTGGTTAAGGTGGCTGATACTAACAAATAAGCTCTTTACTGTTGTTGTAACAGGGCCTCGGTAATGTGTAGATACTAAAAGTTTGTCCACTGTGGTGGATTGACAACTGGTGAGCAACTTTTTTTTTTTTTTTTGGCCTTTTTTGAGACAGGGTCTCACTATGCGGTTCAGGCTGGGCTTGGGCTCACTTTGTAGCCCAGGCTGGTCTCAAACTTGCAACGATCTGCCTGCCTCAGCCTCCTGAGTGCTGGGATTACAGGGGTGTGCCACCATGCCTGGCTATCTGGTGGGCAATGTTTAACAACCAGCTGAATTGAATTAGCATAGTGCTGGATGTGGATGGCCCACTTGAGGATTGTTGCTAATATAAAAAGGAGACCTGGAGAGGAAGAAGTGGTGTCGTTGGTTCTCCTGATGCTGTTGGTTCTCCTGGAGGACCTCCTCAAGCTTCTTTCCTGATATGAATTTGGCTGTTATTGTCAGAGGAGCCCAGGATCTTGTTGTCACTGAGAATGGCTGAAGTTCACTCTGGGGGAGCTTTGGTCCTTTCTTTGAGCTTTTCCTGGCTCACGAGGGAAGATGTGTACGGTTCAGTCTCCTGGAGAGCTTATCACACTGACTTTCCTGATATGAACTTTGTTGTTCTCAACGTTGGAGGAGCTCAGGACCTTGTTGTTGCTTAGGATGGCCTCCATGGGGAAGCCCTGGTCCTTATTTTGAGCATTGCTTCCTGGATCCAGTGTAGAACCTACAAGCTTCTGGCACAGTTCCTTCACCCTGGCTTGCACAGACTTGCTAGCTTCCACCACTGGCCTTTGGGCCTTCCCAGCGCAGATCTGTGAAACAGACTTGCATGAGATACTGTTGTGAGCTCTAGACTTCCAGGTGAACTCATGGTGGGCATTGACATAGGCTCTAGGTCTTCAGCTGGACTCATGCAGGACAATGCTCTGGGATCCAGGCCCTCAGCTGGATTCTTTGGGTCTTAGTGTGTGGACAGATTTCTTTCACTTTCTTTTATATTTGACTCTTTGGGTGATGATTATAAAATGATACTATAAATTATGTGTCCTATATGCAATTGTTTTCTTGGGAACACTGTCTGCAACATCCCCTCATGGTTCTGGACATTCAATATCAAAGTGCTGGCATGTGGTGCCATCCTCTTGCTCGATCATAATAGTAGAAGGCACCACACAACAGAGTAGGGCAAAATGCAAGTTTGAGTCTCTCTGCTAATAAAGACACTAATCTAGTCTTAGGGCCCCACCCTTATGACCTTACTTGTCTAACCTTAATTACCTCCTAAAGGCTGTATCTCCAAATACCACCAACATGTGAATTTCGAGATTCTTCCCAACACATGAACTTGGAAGCACATTTATTTTTTACTTTTTTTGATACAGGATCTTGTGATGTCCTTCAGGCAGGCTTTGAATTTATTATGTAGCCCAGGCTGGCCTCAAACTCATGTCAATCCTCTTGCCTCAGCCTCCTGAGTGCTGGGATTGCAGATGTGCACCACTGCACCTGGCTTTGGAGGAGACATTTTCAGCATAGCACAGCCCAAGGGAAGCAAGCAGAGGAGAATTCCTACCCCTAACTTCATATATCCCCACCCTGAGTTTCCAGATGATCATGCATTAATTTCAAAAGTTTGAAAAGGTTTGAGCTTGATCTTTGTTAAAATATTTACTTCTTGGGCTGGGGATTTAGCTCAGTGGCATAAGCACCTGCCTGGCAAGTGCAAGGTCATGAGTTCAATCCCGGGTACTGCAAAAAAAAAATTTTTTTAATTATTTTGTAGTCTTTTATGACCCAATATTATTGTTTCTAATAACATGTTGTGGCATTCATAAGGTGTAATCGTTCTACTGACAAAGTATTTTTGTTTTGTTACATTTAATTTATAATTAGTATTGTTTTTATTTTTTGTGGTACTTGGAATTGAACCCAGGGCTTTTGCCTCTAGCCCTTTATTTTTTATTTTGAGACAGGTTCTTGCTAAGTCTCCAAGTTGCCCAGGCTGGGGTGGAATTTGTCATCCTCCTGCCTCACCCTCACAGTGATAAGCTGTTTTGTTTGGTTTGTTTTTTAAGCAGTAAGAGAGGAAAAATCTATCTGCCTTTTGGATAGTAACCTTGGGTTACTGAAAACTAGCTGACTTTGGTCTTCACGGACAGAAACGGCTCCGGAAGCAGCTGTAGTACCCGTAGTTAGCTCTACCTGTCTGGTCTGTTTCCCTGGGTTTCGGTGGAATCTGACTCCCAGGAGCTCTCAGGCTCCACCCAGCAGAACCGCAGCGCACCTCCCCAGTCCTCTGTCCGGCCGCCGCCAATTCTCAGCTTGATGCCGGGTCCTCCCGCCCTTTCCTGATACACTCAGATCTCTCAGCCATGACATCGTACTGATGAGCCCTGGAGAACAGCAAATGTTTCCCTGCCATTCCTCCCGGGGCCCATGGACCAGGGAGCAGGAGAGCTGCAATTCAAGCGTGGCCACTCAGTGGCGGCCTCTTGGGCTGGTCTGGGACTCAGGATGAGCAGCTCCGCTCCTCAGCCCTGGACTCAGCCAACCCAAGGGTATTGGAGGCATCGTAGGAGCTCAAGACTCATTCGTTTAACACATACTGCCCGGCATCTAGGCATCTATTATGTGCCAGCCACTGTGCTGTGTGCTGGCTGCTGATAAAGGACTGTGTGTGTGTGTGTGTGTGTGTGTGTGTGTGTGTGTGTGTGACAGAGACACAGACAGGGAGACAGAGAAAATAGATCCATTTGTATATTCCTAATCCAAAAATCTAAAATCCAAAATGCTTCAAAATCCAAAACATTGAGTGCCAATGTGTGCACAGGTGGAACTTTCCACATCTCACCTCTTGTCATGGTTTTTAGTCATTCTGAAAGTGCACTAAAAATACTGTATGGAATTACCTGTCTGTAGGGGGCCGGGGGTTTAGCTTGGCAGGAGTCAGCGGCTGCCTGGCCAAGTGCTAGGTTGTGAGTTCGATACAGTACCAAAAAACAAAACAAAACAAAACAAAAAAACCAATTACCTATCTTTAATTCTAGGACTCTGGAAGGCTGAGGTGGGAGGATTACCAGTTCAGGCCCAGCCTGGGGAATTTAATAATTTAAAGAGACCTTGGCTCAAAGTAAATAATTGAAAAGAGGGTGGGGAGCTGAGAAATAGCTCAGTTCAAGTGCCCTGGGTTCAGTAGTGTTACTGCAAAACAAAAAATTCCCTCTAGGCTATATGTATAAGGTACAGATGAAACATAAATGGATTTCATATTTAGCCTTGGGTTTTAGCCCCAAAATATTATGTATAGCAAATATTCCAAAATCTGAAAAAAATCAAAGTCTGTAGTAATTCTGTTCCCAAGCTTTTTTTTTTTTTTTTTTGAGACAGGGTCTTTCTGTGTAGTTCAGGCTGTGTTTGAATTCACTATGCATCTCAGTCTGACCTCCAATATGCAGTAATCCTCCTGCCTCAGCCTCCCAAATGCCCAGGATCATGGGTGTGTGCCACTACACTCGGTTTGGCCCCAATAATTTTTTTTAGTGGCACTAGGGATTGAATCCAGGGCCTTGTGCATGCTAGGCAAATGCACTACCACTAAGCTACGCCCCCAGACTGCCCAAATGTTTTGGATAAGAGGTACTAAACCTGTAATGATGATACAAATGACAACAATAGCTAAATTTATTGAGGATTCCCTGTGCTTCAAATCCTGATTTAAGCACAATAGCATAATTTTGTTTTGTTTTGCAGTGCTGGAGACTGAACCCAGAGCCTCCTGCTTTCTAGGTTAGTGCTCTGTCACTGAATGACATCCTCAGCCATTCAGCCCTTTTATGTTATTTTATGTTATATTAAATTTCTCAGGCTGGCCTCCAATTTGGAAACCTCCTGCCTCAGCCTCCTAAGTACCTGGGATTACAGTGGTGCCTGACTTCTTTGTATGTATCTTGTGTAATTCTAACTATTGCTACCTCCTATTCTGCAGATGAAAATACTGGGGCAGAGAGAAGCTAAGTGACTTCCCCAGGAGTTATGGTGGCAGTCTGGATTCTATCTGACTTAATGGGCTGTATTTGTGGATATTTGCCTCCCACAGATTGAATTCTAGAAGAAAGAATAAACAGTGAGCTAACTTGTGCATATGCAAATAAAAATAATTTTAAATTACAATGACGAATTAAAAGAACACAAGGGAGCCCAGGGGAAAGAGCCAGGGTGGAGTCCGTGGGAGGTGACATGTTAGACACTCATGGGGTTGTCCAGACCTGGCTTGGTTTGCTTGCTGTAGTTAGCAGCAAAATGCACCTGGGAGGCCTGTGGAAGCCCCCAGGCTCATGGGGATCGCCCTAAGGTCCTGGAGCAAGCTGGGGGCCAGGGTGGAGAGGTGGGCGCGTTGGAGAGCAATGTGTTGTGGGCAGAGCCCTGGGGAGTGAGGGGTTCACAGCTGAAAGGCTACAACCTTGAGTTCCTCCTCCAAATCCTCCATCTGAGCCGGCCAAGGAGCTGAGTGCAAATGAAGCCAGAGGTAGCACGTGAAGGGGTGGCCCTAGCACTGGCTACCTGGAATTTGCCACCTCATTGCACCAGCAGGGTCAGGCGTTGAGGAGAGGCAGAGGTTCTGGGGTCTGGAACAAGCCTTTGCCCCTTCCTCAGGCCTTGAGCCCCCTCTTAAGAATGGTTTGGAATGGATCATCTCAGCTCCTCACTGGCTGCAAGACAGGCTGAGCCCTGAATGAGAGACCCAAAATGGGGAGTGGGCATCACACACTGGGGTCAGCTCCGTTCTCTCCCTCGCTCCCGAGGTGGCGGGCCCAGGGCCTGTATCAATGATCTGCTTCGAGTCATCCCCATCTGGAACCACAGTGGCTTTAAGAAGCAATGCCTCCTCCCGCTGCCGGAGGTCAACTGTTGGACTGGGGCCCCCTTGTGGCGCATCTGCTGCTGTCACCTGGTGTCACTCCTGAGGCCCTGCTTATCCGCAGCTCCACGAGGCTGGAAGGTCTGAGGTGGCCTCCGTCCTTTTCAGGGAGCCACCGCTAGCTTGTGGCTGGGCCTCTGTCTCCACTTGGTTTCACATCTGCAGAAACCTGCTCTGACTCCAAGTAGCGAAGGTGGACATTGCAAGGCCTCTTGAGACCTTGTCTCAGAAATTGCCCAATGTCCACTCTCCCTAGGTCAAAGCCAGTCAGAAAGCCACCTCAGCTCAGATTTAAAGGGCAAGGGCTTAGACTGCATCTTTTGGGGCTAGAACACAAAGAATTTGTGTCATATTTAACCTACCACCTTAAGACCCCAATAAATGCAGGTGGCTCTGCCCCCAGGAGGCCCACATTGCCATGCCGCTGCCCCTCCCTCAAACCAGCTTCATAAAAATGTTAGGCTTCCTTTCACAGGCCACTCTAGGTGTCAGTCACTGAGGAATGGCATTTGGTTCAGCAATTGATTTTTTTTTTTTTTTGACATGGTCTTGCTATGTAGTGCAGGCTGGCCCTGAACTCATTTATGTGGCCTAAACTGGCCTTGAACTCATGGTGATCCTCCTGCCTTCCAAGTGGTGGAATTACAGGCATTATACCTGATGACTGCATTTTTAGTGACAGTCACTAATGTACCTCCCATCCAATGTGCAATTTTTTTTTTTTTTTTTTTGGTACCAGGGATTGAACTCAGAGCCTTGTACTTGCACTTATGCTGCTGAGCTAAACCCCTGGCCCATGTGCTATTTTTATTTTTTTTCCCCCTCAAATTGAACCCAGAGCCTTCACGCTGAGCTGTATCCCAACACCCCTCCTCACCTTTTTTTATTGTTTGTTTCTCAATTATTAGGATTTATTTTGAGACAAGGTTTCACTAAGTCACTAAACTGCTCAGGGTGGACTCAAACTTGACTTCTCTCTGCCTCAGCCTCCCAGAGTGCTGAGATTACAGGCATGCACCACCACATCCAGCTCACGTGCTGTTTGTTTGTTTGTCTTTTGAGATAGAGTCTTGCTAAGTAGTCAGGCTGGCCTTGAACTCATTATGTAGCCCAGGTGGGCTTTGAATTTATGGTGATCTCCTGCCTCAGCCTTCCTACTGCTAGGATCATAGGCATATGTCATCACGCCAGGCATGCTGGTCTTAATATGACACTGACTGTTCTCCATGAAGAAGTGGGATCTTACATTCCCTCTCCCTTGAAGCTGGGTGGACCTTTCTGGTAACTTTGACCAATGGAACCAGGCAGGGACAATGCCGTGTGACTTCTGAGACCACATCCTAGAGGGTGGTAGAGTTGCTGCCCTACTGCTACACTTATCCATGGAAACTTGCCGCCCTGCTGTGAGGATGCTGGTGTCCCAGAGAAGCCAGGCAGGGCTGTCCCAGCTAGTAACCCAGGCTGGGCTTTCAACAGCCAGAGATTCAAGGGAAGGAGGCTGCGGATGATTCCTGCTGGTTGGAGTTCCAGCTGAGGCCCTGGGCCTTGTGGAGCAGAGGTAAGCAATCCTCATTTACCTTGACCCACATGTGAGAGAGCATGATGTCTGTTGTTCTTTGAAGCCAGTGTCTTTAGGATAATTTACTACAGAGCAGTAGAAAATTAATAAAGACTGCTAGTAGCAGAAACAAGAAAAAAAGCTGACAATCTAAAATTTTACTTGTCTTTCTCATTAGAGTCTGGAATTAAGCAACCCAGGGGCAATAAGGAAGCTTTCTTGGTGTCACCAGCAACCCAGGATGTTTTGTTTTGTTGATCTGCTATCTTCAGTGCATGGCTAGAATTTTCAAGGTCACCTTGTGATACAAAATAGTGGTTGGAGTTCCAGCTATCACATCCACATTCCAAGCTGAAAAGAGGATGAAGCAGAGAATATTGTTTTTAATTCAAGGAACATTATTGAAAATTTCTCTTCATGTCTCAGAATTAAGTCACATGGTTATAACCTATGCACAAGGGAGGCTAGAAGTGTCTTTTAGCTGGATCATCTGAAGTTCCATTATTGAGGAAGGAGAATAGCCAGTGGCCAGTGGGCAGGTAGTGGCTATAGTGTTAGAGCAGAAGGCTGGAAAAGGAGGACATTTCATCTGACAGGTGCCAGAAACAGCACATTAGCTTCCCTGCCGGCCATATCTCCTTGAATATCTGAGCCCCGCCTCCCATGGGTTTTCCACTGAGGTTCTGTCCAAACCACTGATTTCCCCTCCTCTGCCCCAGAAGGGAGGCGCTGGGCCGCTGCAGGGGGAAAGCTCTGTCGTCCCTGCTGTCCCCACATGGCCAGCAGGCAGCTGGACTCTTGCTAACTACTCTAACATGCAGCTCTGATCTTATTTCTCCCTACCCAGCACATTGCATGGCTCCCATCTGGCCCCATTGAAAGACAGGTGCTGGGGTGTGGCATGGGTGCCTCAGCTACTTCTGCCAGGGCTTTCTTGCTTCATAATCTGCTTCCAGGGCTTTGTTCAGGCAGCACCCACTGCCCAGAAAGCCCTTTGCCCTGTCTCCCCTTGGGGAAATCCACGCCCCCTTCCAGGGCACCCACTAGCACTTATAGTAAATTAGAGCGAGGGAAGGAGCTTTCAGATGCCTCCTCCCCGGGCTGAGGCCCCAGGCTTTACTACCACTTATGGAAAAGGTACCCACTAGGCCTTACGGCACCTGTGGGTAAATCAGAAACGGGTGCCCTTTCCTCAAATGGCTTGGGCATGGATTCCGATCATGTCTGACCTCAGCCCAGTGTCCTTGTACAGTAAACACCCTGAGTAACTGTACATGCAGAGGCCTCTTCCAAGCACCTAGATCTCTCTCAGTGAATGAGGCCCTTCCTTGGTTGCTTGTTCTCTTTCTTTGGATTCTGCCTGGGCCTG
Organism: Hydrochoerus hydrochaeris; assembly: GCA_004027455.1. Taxonomy (NCBI): domain Eukaryota; kingdom Metazoa; phylum Chordata; class Mammalia; order Rodentia; family Hydrochaeridae; genus Hydrochoerus; species Hydrochoerus hydrochaeris. Next base: position 82,622 of record PVLA01005188.1, on the reverse strand, counting down.
TTCTGACTCAGGCTTTCTAGCTTCCGGTCCTCCACTCTGCTCTGCACCCAGTGCCCCCGAGTAGTAAACACCAACAGCCAGGGGAGGAGGGACCGATCAGAGAGTCACAGGCAGTCCCATCCCTTTGTCTTAGCGATGCCTAGCAGCTGAATGGAATCTCCCGTGGGGCTGGAAGAGGGCCCAGCCTTGACAATGCTTTTCAAGTGATCCAGGCCTAGACACAAGGGTCAGTGCCTTCAGCTGCTCACAGCAACTCACAGCTGGGTCTCAGGCTGAGCGTGGCTCAGCGTTAGAGGGAGGGGTTGCCTTGTCCCATCCCTAGGACAAAAACAGAAAAGAGATGAGTCTCCAAGGCTCCAAGCTGGACAGACAAGGCCCCTCCCTGCCTACCCTGCTCCTGGGAATGCTGAGGCCCAAGTCACCTCTACCCAGGTAGCCCATCATGCTTCAGCAATGGCCTTGGACTCAATCCTCAGGAACACTCAGAAGCACTTCCAGTTCATATCTTTATTTACTCTGTACTTGCTCTGCCTCCTCCCTCCCCCGCCAGCCCCTGAGAGGGGTGGAAGCCCCATTTGGAAGGGAAGGGACTTCTCTTTCCTCCCTAGGGGAGGGATGCTGTCCCCTGGGCCATGCTCCACCGTGGGAGAAGCAGGGGCTTCTAGAGCAAGGCAAGGGCATCGTCCAAGAGGCTGTGGCCAGGCCAGGGCCCCTCGGATGCCCTGTGGCCCTGCGTCCGGCGGAGCAACAGAAGGGCAAAGAGCAAAGAAGCCTGCAGGAGCACTGAGGACAGGGTGTGTGAGTGTGTGCGCGTGTGGCTGACAGAGGCAGACACAGACTGTGGGAGGCAGCAGTGGAGACCAGGGAATGTGGGATCGTGGTGGGGTCCTGAGTGGGACCCCTGGTCCTAAGGGGAGCTGGATGTGGGGGCGGGTACAGTGGTACCAGGGAGAAAGGGCGGCAAAGCTGTGTTCCGAGAACCAGGCTCCCAGGAGAGGGGCTCACACCACAGGGTCACATCGGGGATTGCGCCTGAGCAGAGGCGAGGGGATAGACAGGAAGGGACTAGCAGGGGACTATGGGAACTCTGGGCATGTAGTGGGGCCATCACTGCCAGCTCTTCAACTTCAGGAGGCCTCCCCAGCTGGGCACGGCCCCCAACTGCCTATTTGTGCTTCTGGGTTGCTTGAGGGCCCCACTGTGGCCTCAGCCATGATGGGGAGGAACCCCATAGGCAGCCCTTTGCTGTGGGTAACAGTTGTCCCCAGGGCTCCTCCCCATCCCAGCCTTTCTGGAAGCTTCCTCCCCTGCCCAGGGTGGGAGGCCCCCAAGCAGCTCATCCACCATGACAGGGAGTGGGAGGCGGGGAGGGGGAGCCATGCTGGGGATGGATCACAGGCTCAACTCAGGAGGCACCCCTCCCCCCAGAATGACCACCAGTCACCACATTTTAGTTGAAGGACCCCCACCCCACCCACCCGACCCCTGTGTGTGGCTGGTCTGTTTGCCCTCCTGGTTTGGACAAGTATCAGGCATTCAAGCCCACAGTGGGCTGGTGAGGAGGCAGACACTCCAGGGCCACAGGGGGTCTCAGAGTGCGCCTTGCCCATCTCCTCGGCAGCCACTGTCCCCATGGACAATGAGCACCGGGAAGTAAAGGGCATCCTCGTAGCATGGCGGGCTTTCCAAGGGTTCGGTGTCCTCTCTGCGGCGCCCCAATGGCCCCCCACTTAGGCTGCGGAAGACCCCCGGGGTGGCCCGGCCCCCAGCGCCCAGTGAGAGGCGGCTTCGACTGAAGGGCAGGCGGGGGCCGCTGGGCTGGGCAGGGGGCAGCGAGTTGCTGCTGACGGAGCGGCGGCAGCGCTGGCAGCCCCGAAGGTAGGCACCTGAGCTGGCACCCATGACCACGGCCTCCGAGTAGCTGGGCACCAGCTGCCTGTTGGAGCAGATGTGCCACTCCAGCTCGGTGAAGTCCACGGTGGCCACCCGGGACAGCGGCGGCCCGCTGGGCATGGCCCCTGGAGGAGGTGAGCTAGCGCCAAAGAGCTTCTCCACCTGGTAGTGGACATGGGCAGTGCCACAGGCCGCCACGACCCGCAGGGGCCAGGACAGTGTGGCTGCTGACACGAGCCAGAAGACCCAGGCACGGGCGTACCAGGGTGGGCTGCGGGGGTCAGCGAAGACCATGAGGGACTCACGGAAGTCCACGTCCTTCAGGTGCATCCCCTCGCGGGCCTCCAGGTAGTCGTCAAGGCCCTCGTTGGCGCTGAAGAATCGGGCCCTCTGCGTGAGGTACGAGGCCTCGGCCTCGGCGCTGCCAAAGCTGAAGCACTTGGTGAAGCGCAGCCGCGTGGCCGCATAGTCAGCCAGGCCCACCAGCTCCTTGGAGACATCACGGACGCCGTGGGCCGAGTAGTCAAATTCACCCCTGGCCGTGCGACTGTCGGCCCTCTCGTGGTAGACCTGTGTGGTGGTGTAGGCGTCGCCGTTGCGGTAGCGGGTGATCTGGCGCGTGCGGCGCACGTAATGGTAGCTGGTGGCCTTCCACCAGACACAGGGCGGCGCCTGCTGCAGTCGGCGGATCAGGGCGAGCACGGTGTTGGCATCTGTGCGAGGCGCCTGGCATGACCGCACGTGGCAGTGCCAGCACTCAGCCAGGTAGAGGAGGTAGAGGAGGGAGACAAAGGCCAGCGGGATGTACAGGTAGCCATCGGAGCAGGGGCTAGCCGGGTAGGTGGGTGGCGGGCCCCCTGCCCCACGAGCCAAGGCTGCCTCAGGCCCCAGGACCAGCCGAGGCACAGTGGCAAGGCGACACCAGGCCACCACTGCACCACAGGCATGGATGAGGAGTGTGAGGAGCAGGCACTTCCAGTGCGACTCTCGGCACAGGGAGCTTCCCAGGGACTGCTTCAGGGGCCGTTGCTGCAGGGTAGGCAGAGAGAGGGGAGAGGGCGTCAGCGGTATTTGCTGTGCTAGTACTCTGCTTCACCCTGTGCAGGAGAGGAAACTGAGGCTCTGAGGGACTCAGCTGCCTGCTCCCAGCCTTACTTCTAGCCAGCTCACAGTGGTGCTGGCTGCAGGCTGGAACCTGGGCCCCTCTGCCCTGAGGCTGCCTTCTACTCTACGGTGCAGTCTCTCAGTACCTAGGACACAACAGATCCATCACTTCCAGGAGAGAAAAGGACACCCTTCCCTTTATACTCTAACCCTAACCTGAGCTCTACCTGATTTACTGTGAGGACTTGGCACATTCCTGCCCTCTCTGAGCTTTAATTTCTGGTCCTGGTAGTATGGAGGCCAGAGTGGCAGGGGCCCAGGAGTTGACAACATGGGAGTCCTACAGGTTGGGACTGGATCTGGTGCTGGCTCCACCGATTACAGGTATGACTTGGGGAGGCCCCTCATCCTTACTGGACCTCTCATTCCTCATCTATAACCTGGGGTTGTAACAAAGATTTAACAAGATTGTGTGTGTGAAGATCTTAGACCTCTGGCCATGGGAACAACTGATATGACTGTTACCCTGCCTAGTCCTTTGCTCCACTAGGGGTGGCAGGAGACTTGGGAGAGGCTTTTAAGTCAGTGAGAAAGAGGGAGAGCTGGAAATGGAGGAGGTGAGAGCCTTGGGGGGAGCAGATGAAGAGCTCTCCTCCACTCCCCATCTGTGCTGAGCGAGGGGGCGGGACACACCGCTGCTGGGCAGCAGAGGCCACTCCCTGGCCCAGAGGGGTTGGCACTGCTTCCTGTCAGAGCTGTGAGCCTGGCCACCTCACCCCCATGTGCCTAAGTGAGAGAAGAGGGTGTAAGGGAAGGGTAGAGAGGGAGAGAAGAAACCACAAACAACAGAGGTAGGGTTAACAGCCACCTCACCTACCCAGCTGTACTAGGCTTTGAGGAAAGAGAGGAAACAGCCCCCCAGGCCTCAGGGCTACCTATCCCCCCTCACCCACCACACCACAGGTCCACACACCCGCTTCCCTACACCCCCAATACAAGGTCATCACAGACCCTTGACCCCTGGGGAACTCAGCCTGTCAACATCACTTGCCTGTCACCAGAGCACAAACCCTTACAACCATAGCAAGAGGCACACGGACACACACACCACAGACCCATCCACTGCAGGACACACAGATGTACACATTACACACTGTCTGAAGCCTAGACACACGGCAGACCCTCCCTTGACCACAGTGCTCACCCCCCACCCCTCCAGCAACCTCACACCCACACCCCCCACACCAGAGAGACACATACACAACACTAGGTGAAGACTCACGCCAAAGGACCCAACTGACCCTCACCTGACTACAGGGCACATCTATTCCATCCAAGAAATAGGAACCACACACCTGCACACACACACACACACACACACACACACACACACACACACACACACGCCCCCCCC
>PVLA01005188.1:0-78111 GCA_004027455.1 Hydrochoerus hydrochaeris | reverse complement strand
GCTGGGGGCCTCACCCCGTGGCCCTGGCGGTGAGGGGGTGGCAGCCGGGTGGGGACGCGTGGGGACTAGGTTCTGACGTCACAGGACGAGCGAGGAGGATTGAGAGGGCACCGGAGCGGGAGTCGACCCCCACATTTCCTGCAGCCTCTCCACCCCTGCCCCTCGTGGGCTCCTAGGCGCAGGACCCCAGGCCGGACGCGGGCTCCCCAATGACGTCATCGGCCATAGGCTCCGGGACTTTCTGCCCCCGTTGCCCCCCGGGGACTGCTCGCTGCCCCGTCCTCTTCCCCGGCTCCGGCCCCGCAGCGCGGTACCTCCTCCCGCAGCGGCTCGCCGTCCGGGATTAGCGCGGGCACCTCCCCGCCGTCGCCCTCGGGCATGGTGTCCTGGCTGCTTGGGCGGCTCCAGCCCGGGCCCGGGGCATGATAGGGGAGGCGCGGAGGCTGCAGCGCGGCCCCGAGGGGCGTCCGCTTGGCTCCGCGGCCGCGGAGCACTGCGCCCAGCCCCAGCGCGAGCGCGGCGGCGGCGGCGTCGGCGGCCGCGGTACCCAGCGCCCCGCCCCCCGCTGACCCCGCCCCCGCGGCACCAGTGGCACCGCCAGCAGCGCCTGGCACGGCGGGCACTGCCCCCGCCCCCGGGGAACCCAGGCTGGGCGGCGGGACCCCCGGGTTCTGCGCCCGCCGCTCTCGCGCCTGTGACCTTGGGCGAGTCCTTGCTCTATGGCGCCTGAGGTTCGCCGGCTGTAAGTTGGGAAAGGTGAATCTCGAGGGTGGGCGGGAAGGTTCCCGCCTCGTTTAAGTCTAGAAGGAAGCCCGCCCAGACCCCACCCTGGACACCTCACTCCTTCGGGGAGGGAGCAGTTACATCCCAGAAAGGCATAAGGAGCCTCATTCGGCTGAATGGGATACTTGGTTCCCCTTAGGGTAGGCGCTCTGGGTGCTAGGACACCAGGATCCCTGGGCCACATGACCTTGGGCCAGCACGCTCCATTCCGAAGCCGTCTTTTCATCTGAGAACTGGCAATGGAAAGGTGTTGGGCCCAGTTCACAAGCATTCATTTGGCTATATTAGGAGAATGTGATCTGCTCTGGGTGGTCCCTGCCCAGGTGCCTGAGACCCAGGGTTGTGTTGCTCCTGCCTCTGAGGCCTCAGCTCCTTCATTCTCAAGTTGTGTCTGGTCTGGCCTTTGGACTCCAACTAAATGCTCAGTGGGTAGAAGCTGCAATGCTAGGTGGGTTATTTTGCAGGTGGATGTGTATGCTTGTACAAAGGGCAACTAGAACAGTATTTGGTTAAACATCCCTTATTCATTTAAAGATGATGTAGCTGAGATATAGGGAGAAGAAAGGACTGGAGCAGGGTTTTAGTTGTTATTTATTTATTTGGCACAAGTATTTATTAGGTGACTTCTGTATGCAACTACTAGGTTTCCCACTGGGAAGAGAAGGTAGGAGTAGAGAATGACACAGACCCTGTTCTCACAGAATCTACATTCAGGGGAAACTGGGTATACCCAAAAGGGCCCTAGAGCCCATGGAGTGGCCTCCACCCCAGACTAGGTCAGGCCTCCACTGCTTTTGTTTCTCTGAGAGGTAAGAGTTGAGCTGACTTTTATTTATTTATTTATTTATTTATTTATTTATTTATCTTTTTGAGACAGGGTCTCACTATGCAATTCAGGCTGGCCTTGAGCTCACTTTGTAGCCCAGGCTGGTCTTAAACTCGCAACTATCCACCTCCGGCCTTAGCCTCCTAAGTGCTGGGATTACAGGTGTGAGCCACCAGGTTCAACTGAGTTGATTTTTAAAGGCTTTGGACTAGGCTTTGGTTGAGTGCATGCGAGAAGGAAGGACATCCCAAGTGGAGGGGACCTTTGGGCAAATGCACAGTGATTGTTGGACCATGTGGCCTGAGTTTGGGGAGCAGGTCACCTGATGTAACTGGACACTAGATAACTAATTAGAGGCAGTTCGCAGAGGGCCTGATTGTGCTCTCTAGAAGGCAATGCTAAAGACCTGTGAGAGGGAGGCCCTCAACAATAGTCTCCAGGGAGGGTGGGAGTGGTCAGAAACTGGCTGAAAAGAAAGGAGCCCTTGGCACCACGAGGGAGGCTTGGGAGCCTCTCTTTCGATGGTCACAGTACTGGTGATGACTCAGGAGTTTCGGATGCAGTCTCAGGAAGTCAGTACACCTAGGCCCCAAAATCAACCAGATTACCAGAGTGGGCGGGACAGGCCTGGTGCAGGATCCTACCCATCTAATCCCATCCAAATCTTCAGGACGTCAGATCGCCTAGGTTTCAGTTTTTCATTGTGCATGTGTATGTGCTCTCTTTCACGCTGAGTGTGAATCAAGATCTCAAACTCTCCCAATGGAGGTCCCCGCGGATCTGCAGGATGGCAGTAGAGGCAGGAGGGCATTTTCAGCACCAGACTATGGACAGCACCCACACAAGAAGGAGTGGGAGCAAAGAGGAGGAGCCACCATTCGGTCAGGCCTGGCCCAGCCTCCCACCTACACCTCCAGGTCGTCGGGGGCTCTGCTCCAGGAATGGGTGAAATATGGGGGATGGGGAGGAAAGAGAGCACGGAGAGGGAGGGGTGAGGGCACGGAGAGGCAGGGATTGATTGGAAGCCGATCGCTCCATTCTCTACTGGTGTAGGTCCTACTACTGAAACTCAGTTCCTGGATTCAAGCCCGAGATCTCCTGGAAAGCGTTTCTGGTGTAGTCGTGGCAGGCATCAAGTGCCTCATTGCGCAGACACGGAAATAATTTACAACGCTCTCCTACCTATTGGCTACTCCTACTTTAAACTGGCAATCCCACTACTCAATCATAGAGCGGCTCTATTTGTTCCGCCTATTCCTCCCCGGAAGTTGACTACTGCCGAATCCACTTCGGCGAGAGTTCCCCGGTAGCCAATTAGAGAAAAGGGCGGGGCGAACTGGAGCTGCCGAAGAGCCAATGAAGGGTGGCGAAGGATGACGCTATGGATATGGCGGCCGCAATCGGCCTGCTCCAGTACGTGTCAGGCTACCAGGTAACCTCTGTCCGGGCCCAGGAAGAGGAGCAACTATCTTAGAAGTATTCGTCCTTGCGAGGCAGCGCAGCCAGCCCTCAGGGAGAACAAGCGTTGCGACCATGGCTTATCATTCGGGCTACGGAGCCCACGGTGCGTGCGGTATGGGGCGGGCGGGGCGCGTCCTGGCCGACTGGAAGAAAATCGGCGGCGGCGCGGCCCGCTCACCCTGAGGGAGAGGGGCGGCCGTCACCGCTGCCCAGGGCGGGGGTGTCACTCTGGTTCCTGCCCCGCGAGGCTGCAACATGTCCTGGACTTAGCTCTTTCTGCCCAATCCTGAGATGGGTTGGTGATCGTGCAGCCGGGATCCCCGCGTCTGATCCAGGCACGAATTGAACTGCCTCCAGAACTTCCTTTCCCTGTCAGGATCCCGGCAGGGTCCCTGACCGCTGCCTAGAGCCTGCGAGTAGACAGCTGTCACCTTACCTACCCTTGTTCACGCAGGGATACCCTTGACATTATCATCACTTACGGTACGAAACTCGTACACTCCAAAGCTTTGTTCAGAGATCACTCCCTTTGAGAGGGCCCCGCTCCCCTTGAAACATCCCAGATGAACAGCTCTCCCCTGCCTGCATATAGCAAAGGATTTCACGGAAAGGATCTCATCAAAGTCCTTTCTGAATTAGCTACTCCTAACCCAGCCTGGTTTTCCCTCACTGTTACTATTGCTTGGTGCCCCGAGGACCCACTCAGGGCTGCTCAGCCAGGGGAAGGGACAGTTTAGACTCTTGCTTGCTATTCTCACCACCTGCACTGGTGCCTCCACATCCACAGGTTCCAAGCACAGGGCCCGAGCAGCTCCAGATCCCCCTCCTCTCTTCGATGACACAAGTGGTGGTTATACCAGCCAACCCGGGGGATACCCAGCCCCAGGAACTGATGTGGCCTTCAGTGTCAACCATTTGCTTGATGACCCAGTGGCCAACGCAGCTATGGCCTATGGCAGCTCTATTGCATCCCATGGAAAGGACATGGTGAACAAGGAGGTGTGGCCTGCCCCCAGGGGAAAGGTGATAGGATTTCTGGTTAGGGCTGGGGCTTCCCAGGATCCCATATGATCATCACAGCTGCCCTCAGGGAAGGGGCACACAGAGGAATACCCTGGGGCTGTGGAATGGCTTACCCACAGCCTCCTCTCTCCCCTCCCAGCTGCACCGTTTTGTGTCTGTGAACAAACTCAAGTACTTTTTCGCTGTGGACACAGCCTATGTGGCCAAGAAGCTAGGGCTCCTCATCTTCCCCTACACACACCAGGTGAGCCACCTACTAGGTGAGTTAGTAGGCCTCCCTCATCCCCTGTGGTCTATCCCCTAGTCCTCAACCTTCTCTCTTTTCTCCTCTGTTCCTCCTGACTTGGCTGCCACCATCACTGCCAGAACTGGGAAGTACAGTACAGTCGCGATGTGCCTCTGCCCCCACGGCAAGACCTCAACGCCCCTGACCTCTATATCCCCAGTGAGTCTCTGACCAGGGCAGGGGCCACAAGGGGACCACTTGTGCCTTGAGGCATGAGGGGGAAGAGAGAGGGTCAAGTGTTGATCTGGCATCTGCCCCTAGTGCTTTTCGTGGTGGATGCTAGGTGTCAGGTAGACTAGGTTGGGTGACTGGTAAGGTACTTCCTGAATGTGTCTGTGTCCCCACAATGCCCCTTTGCAACCTGCCTGCCTGTGAATTTTAACTGTGTCTCTTTCCTGCCTGGAGCCCTGGGTTTGCAGTTGGCCCTGCCACTTGCAGCTATGGGACTTTAGGCTGGTTTTCGCACTCTTCAGTAAAACCAGAATAATAGCCTCTACCTCAGAGGATCATTGTGGAGATTCAGGGAGGTGAGGTGTGGTCAGCACTGCATCTGGCATGCAGGACTACTACTCCTGTGATTAGTACCTGTCTTCTCAAGTCCCCTCCAACCTCTCTACTTCTAGGAAGCCTGCCCTGACCCCTGAGCAAGGGATCACTCCCTCCTGGGGCCCCACCACTGCCTGTCTGCTTGGCAAGAGTCTGCCCACACTGTGCAGTTCACTCTTCTCTGTCCTACTGTTTGCACAGGGCCAGGCCTCAGAGGAGTGTTCCCGGGGCCAGCCTCCAGAACAGCTGCCAGGGATGTCAGCCTGTCCAGGTGGCCCAAGGACAAAAGTCCTTTCATCTTTCACCCCATGAGCCTCTCATAGCCACTGTAGAAGGCTGGTATTACCTCCCCACCTCATATGTTAAAGCCAAGGCTCAATGGAACTTTAGGATGTGTGAGACCCACAGCTTATTGGTGGCAGAGCTGATTTCCTGGCTCCAGACACTGTGCCCTCTGGTGGGCACGTCAGCCTAGTGCCTTAGCAGGCAGAGGACTAATGAGTTTAAGCTGCTGCTGAAGCCTGGTTTCCACTGGCTCCAAGCTCTTAGAACTCCTCATAGTTGGCTTGGAGTTCTTTGTGTGATTAGGACAGCCAGAGACAAGCCAGTGCCAAAGGGCAGACTTAGAATTGCTGGCAGAGATATGTTCATCCCCATGGGCCTGGACTCTTGTCCATCAGACCTACATTTTGTCCCTGTAGTCTTGCCAGAAATCTGGCTGCTCCCTGTCTAGGAAGAGCAATGGCCTTGACCCTTGAAGCAGTTTGAGACACAGCAGGAAAGCTTCCTCCAACACGGGGAGGGGAGGACGTGGCTGATGGTTCTGGGAGAAGGGTCGGGTGGCATTTACTCAGGGAGGGCATTGGTTAAGGAAAGGCGCTCCAGACCAGATACTGGGAAGCTGAATGTAGACTTCAGGCCATGCAGGGAGGGAAGGATGGGGACAGCTGTGGCATCAAGGTTTTGAATGTGTAGCCAAGAGGCTTTTATGAGGGAGCTAGGCTAATGGCTTCCCTCTGACTCTTGGCAGCGATGGCCTTCATCACCTATGTGCTGCTGGCTGGGATGGCACTGGGCATTCAGAAAAGGTTGGTCCCAGTCCTCTCCCATCTCTCCACCTCCCTGGGGGGACCTGTGCCATGTCCCAGCCTCTCACCCTGACCAGTGACAATATGGTGGTTCTGACCTGCTCTTTCCCTTGGCCACAGGTTTTCCCCAGAGGTGCTGGGCCTATGTGCGAGCACAGCACTGGTATGGATGGCGATAGAGGTGCTGGCTCTGCTCCTAGGCCTCTACCTGGCTATGGTGCGCAGTGAGCTAAGCACCTTCCACCTGCTGGCCTACAGCGGCTACAAATATGTGGGGTGAGCACAGATATGTGGGGCGAGCTGGGAGGTAGAAGGCTTGGACTGGAGATGTGGGGTCATGGGTTCTGGTCCTGCATAGCCTTGAAGTGTGACATCTGCTCCCCTCTTTCAACCTCCAGCTCTACTCTGTTAGACCACTGTTTCCAGCAGTCTCTAGGAACTGAGTGACTTGAAATGGGGGACTTAGGAAACCACAGGGGAGAGAAGCCGGTCTCAGATCTCAGTCCTGGGGCTGAGCCCTAAGCTTTGCAGATCTGTTTGGAAGTGGGGTCCCTGTGCAGACAGCTTCAGAGTTGGAGGGCTGTGGTTAGGTGGAATCTAACTGGGCTCTGGGCCTCTGGTGGGCAAAGCCAATCTCAGCCCTGGACCCTGGAGTCATCGGCCCTCCCGTGTTCCCCCAGGATGATCCTCAGTGTGCTCACCGGGCTGCTATTCGGCAGTGATGGCTACTACGTGGCCCTTGCCTGGACCTCTTCTGCACTTATGTACTTCATTGTGAGTCCTGGGCTCCCCTTCTGCCTTCTCACCTGGGTCGCAGCTGGCTCCAACCCTCCACTCTGGGTCCAGCCTTAGCACATCTTTCTTCCAGGTGCGTTCTTTGCGGACAGCAGCCTTGAGCCCTGACAGCATGGGTGGTCCTGGCTCCCGGCAGCGGGTCCAGCTCTACCTGACTCTGGGAGCTGCAGCCTTTCAGCCCCTCATCATATACTGGCTGACCTTCCACCTGGTCCGGTGATGCCCTGGCCCTGAATGGCACTGCTTTTTCATACATTGAAGTTTTGATTTCTTTCACTTGGTTTGACCCTTGTTCCTGGGGCCTGGTGGGGGAGCTCCAGACACTGGGCCTCTGCATTGCCCAGAGGACCCGGTTTGGGGCTCTAGGAGGGTGAACTGGGGAGGGTTTCCTAGAGGTTTTGACTTTGAAAGGCAAAGGAAAGGCTTTAGCAGACAACTAGGAGAGTGAGGCTGACCGGATAGCTGTCAAGGAGATGTGGAAGGCCTCTGACCCATCTGAGGGGGCTCCCAGAGGGGCCTGTTGTTCCTGGGGTAAGACTTAGCCCCTGTCTTCATATCATCCCCATCTCCTCCTCACACCTTTCAGGAGCAGAATGGGGGCCCACGTGTTTGCAGTAGTTTATTCATATTTTGTCACAAATGGCCGGGGAGGGGGTGCCGGACTCCTCCAGGCAACATAGAAAATAGGTCCAAGAGACAGGGTGGGCTGGGATGGAACAAAAGATGGGGCTGGCGAGAGGGCCTGGGGAGTGGAGAGGGCAGACTAGGGGTGGGGCTACCCCCTGCTGAGCCTGCTCATTCCCGGTGCGGGTGCCCCCCCACCTGCAGGGGGAGCCTCAGGGTGAAGGTCGAGGCAGGGTGGCCCAGAATTTCCAGGATCAAGCTCTGCCTGCTGGCAGGGCCCAAATCCTCCCCCTACTCCAAAATGGACCAGGCCGGAAGTCCCACCCCTTTCAGGACTGACTGCCATGCCTAATTGCAGGTGGCAGAGGAGCCCATGCCCCTAATTAGAGCTCTGCCTGGCCCTAGTCCAAGGGGGAGGGCTCTGAAGGCGGGGGGAGGGTCCCCGCAGCAGCAGTTTGGGGGGTAGAGAGGCTGGGGGCACCAGTGCCCCCTCCCTCCCCAGGGCTGAGGCCTCTGTGGCCGAGGGGCAGGGCTGGGGGTGCACAGGCGTCCGGTCCGTTCTGGGCTCGCTCCCTGGCCGGCTTCCCCCTTAGAAACTCACCAACGTATAAACCATACTGTGGGAAGATGAGGCAGTGAGCCCAAGTCCTGAGCAAGCCTGGCCACCCACCTGGTGACACCTTGGGGTGCCCTTAGTTCCCAGGGGCAAAGGGCAAGAACTTGGGCTGGTCTGGCCATCCCTTCCCTGCGTTCTGCCTGCTGTGGGCAAGGCCTCACCTGTATAGGTAATAGAAGAAGGAGAGCAGGTAGAAGGCGAGTTTGCACCAGGACTCCTTCTGGCAGTAGTTGAGGATGTCAGCATTCATGATGGAGACCGCATCATACATGACCTCAGAGCCATCTGCAGGACGGTGGAAGTACCTGGGGAGGGGAGGGGTCTGAGTGCTCATGAGCCATCGAGGCTACCACCCCATGCTGCTGAGTGCCCCAGCCTAGCCTCCCCACTGGTGGCTGCTGCCCTCACCTCCAGAGGTGGTAGAAGAGGAGGGGGATGTTGAGGCCCAGGGTCACCCACTCTGCTGCACATAGAAACATCAGACAGAAGAGGCCGTGGATGGAGTACTCTGGAACCACCAGCTAGGGGAATGAGGATGAGAGGTGAGTGGCCCTGTGACAGGACAGATCCAAGTTTCAAGTGCACAGAGAGGAGCAGGGGATTGGAGCCACCCACCATGAGCCCAAGGCCAAAATGCCTCTGGCCTGCTACCCGCTCCCAGGAGGCAGCGTGGATCAGAGAAGCCCAGAGAACATGGAGGAAGCACGTGGTTAGGAGTCTCCTGCCCCCAGCCCTGTCACTGACCTTTCTCAGCAGGCAGCAGATGCGTTCAATGTTTTTTAAACGCTCGCGCTGTAGGGGAAGGAAAAGGCTGTGATGGGGGAGGCAGGGGAGCCGCTCTCAGGCGCTCTCCTACCACCTCACATATGGCCGCCAGGGGGCGCTAGAGCCATCTGCATCCTTATCAGTGCGGCAGAAAAGCAGCCGCGCCGTCCCCATGGCGACTGTCACCATGGAGGGGCCTTCACCCGCGTCTCCACGACAACGGCCTAGAGCCTGGCAACTGCTGCCCTGCCAGGAGGCACCCAAGCCCAGAACCCGCACCAGGTGTTTGCTGGGGTGGGAACAAAGAAGGGGCAAAGGCTGCTGGTCACCCATATTGCACCCTCACCTACTCAGTCTGTATTCCCACCCACCACCCAAGACAGATGGAAAGACAGACGGACGGACACACCTCGGCACAGCACATGTATCACTTACAGCCCGCGCTGGGTTCCCCTGGTCGATAGGGTTCTTGAAGTCAGTCCGCAGCTCATCAAAGGCTATGATCTGAGGGAGGGGTGTGTGCCCGTCAGGGTTGAGGCAGCAGCTAAGGCCTCCCTCCTGAGCGATAGGAATTATACACGGGGACTGGGTCAGACGGAGTTTGTAGCAACGTGGAAAAACTGAGGACCAGGGAGGGACATGACCTGGTTCAAGGTCACGCAACTGTGCAGAACAGAATTAATGTCTTAATGTTTGGCTTTGGCCCATTTCCACTACACTGTCTTCCCGAAAATCCCCAAATAGTCCCTTTCCTGCTGGTGCTGAGGTCTGGGGCTGCAGCTCCTGCCTGGGAGAAGCTCCAGGACTGGGGAAGAACTCAGAACTACACTGAAGGTGATCAGAGCTGTGGGGTATCACTAGGACCCTGTGGGGGGGGAGAATGGGGGTTCAGGCTGACTTTGAGTAGGCGTCTGGAGAAAAGCAGTCTAAGCAGCAGGAATAGCAGATACAAAAGCATAGAGGATTGAAAGAACATTCAGGAAGCAGCTGCAGGTTTGTGGGGTAAAAGTGAGGAGTGTGGGAAGGAGGGAATGTTGCAAAATGAGGCTGGAGAGGTCAGCATAGGCAGCCAAACATAGGAACTCCTGGCCAGACCAGTTTAGGCATCAACAAAAGAGTATTGGGGAGCTATTGAGGGCTCCAAAGATGCAGGATGGGGCTGTTAGACTGGTGTGTGAGGATTGGAGGGGGTACAAGTCGGCTTGCAGTCATAGCCAAGACACTGAACCAGATTTATGTTTATTTGTTGAACACTTGTAATAATCTAATGACTTAAATGCTAGTATTCTTCTCATTTGTTTTGCAGAAGAGGAAGCTGAGGCACCAATGTTTTGTCCAAGCCACACAGTGATAAGTCAGGCTTCTAACACAGTCTATAGAGTTGAAATACTAACCATTTTGTTATACTCAGGCTAGACAAGCAAGGAGGCTGTTGCAGTGTCCAGGAAGGGCTAGTGGTGCTCTGAATGGAGAGACGCAGTGGAGATCAAGAGGTGTGGGTGAATTCTAGAGCTCTCTAGGAGCTGACTTCAAAGGCCTTTTGCAGTGGTGAAGTAAGGTCGAAGGGTCTAAGTTTTTTTCTGTGGCGCTGTCTGGCAGATGCCAGTATCCTCAGCAGTGGGGAACTTGTGGAGGAGCAGGTGTGTAAGGAGAGGAACTGGCAGGTGACATGGGGGAGGTGGGCTGGCAGGGGAACCTGGTGGGGTCCCCTACCCTCAGCTCCAGCCCTAGGAACAGCAGCAGCACCCCTCCTCCAAGCATCCCAGATCCCAGACAGCTCAGAGGGAAAGAACATGGGCTTCCTGGAGGGAGCTGGAGCCATCTGGGCATCTTCCCCCAACTCCTCATTGACTCTGGGCAGGCGCCCCACTTGACAGGCACAGCAACAGGGTCCAGGAGGGAGCGGAAGGGTGCCATCTGTCTGCCCCTGGAGTTGGCACCACCAGCAGGCAGCGGGTGTTACACCTCCCACCCCCCCCCAGGCTGCCTGGCACTGACTCAGCCCCCGGAACAAACAATCCCCCATTATGACAGCTGACATGCATCACTCACTACCAGGGTTGCCTAGCGACCAGTGGGTGGGGCTGGTCTCAGGGCTTGGGGTGGGATCGGGGGTCTTACACTGGAAGGTTCTAGTTCATACCTGCTTTAGATTGAAGACCACACTTCCTCTTCCCTATCCTCTTAGTAGACCTCACTCTGGGCACTGATGTCTATAAGTTTAGATATCAGTGGTTTACTCT
The DNA here is from genome assembly GCA_004027455.1 of Hydrochoerus hydrochaeris. Classification (NCBI taxonomy): domain Eukaryota; kingdom Metazoa; phylum Chordata; class Mammalia; order Rodentia; family Hydrochaeridae; genus Hydrochoerus; species Hydrochoerus hydrochaeris. The sequence goes on along the minus strand of PVLA01005188.1, from coordinate 67,055 downwards.
ACTGATGAGAAAACAGATTCTCAGGATGAAGGACTTGCTAAGATCACCCAGCTAAATGACTGAGCAAATACTGTGTCTCACACATAGTAGGTGTTCTGTGCATGTCTGCTAAATGAATAAAGATATTACTTCAAAAGTTGGGACCTGCCTCTCAAGCTGTGCAATCCACAAGGGCAAGGTCTGGTTCTTAAGCATCCTTGATTCCCTCAAACCCATGGAGAGCCTGCATCTCTAAGCATCCCAAGACTACCTGGAATTCTTTGGGAATTAGTCCTAGTTTCCCAGCCTTCGGTCCCCATTTGGTTTTGTCCTTAGGACTCAAGCTTTCCTGCCACCACCCACAAGATTGTCCAAGGCCCTGGGCATGGAAAGAAAGCTTGGAGAGATCAAGATGGACCTAGGGGAATGGAAGGAGGGAAAGACAGCAAGGGTGGAGAGGAAAAAAACAGCAGTCAAGACACTCAGAGACTTAGTGGTACAAAGGCAGGGAGCCAGAGGGTGGACATGGGGTTGTGCTGTATGGAGGGCCTATGGGGGGCTCACTCTTCATAGAACAGGGGTACAGCAGAGTTAGTGAAATCCCAATGTAAAGATGAAAGGTAGTGGAGATGGCAACAAGAGATGGGGAGAGTGTGGGGGAACCATGGAGCAGACAGCAGGTCCCATGAAAAGAAAGGAGAGGAAGTGGGGAGCACAGGAAAAGGCAGGTGGAGCAGTGAAAGGGAGGAAGTAAGGGGTGCAGGAGAGAGGCTGGAGAGGGGTAAGAAGACCGGAAGGGAGTGAAGATGAAGGAGGCTTGAGCGAGAGGATTGCAGCAAGCAGGACTGGAGGGACCCCAGGTGGGATAGAAACCTAAGGGTGTAGTGAAGGAGGGAGGACAACAGCCCCCAGCAGTGAGTTGGAGGCTGACTGATAGTTCTGTAGAGAAGGGAAGACTGTCAGGTAGAGGAGGCCTTTGAAGAGAAAGATCCTTTCTGGGAGTAAGTCATCAAGATGAGACAGTAACATTCTGAAGAACCAGATGTGAGCCTAGGCCAGGGTGAGGGGGAGACTAAGGATGCACAAGACGAAGGAGATGTGGGAACAGGAATAGAAGGGAGAATGGAAAGTGGAGAGGGAATGGAGGAGTCCCCAAAGTGAGCTGCAGTGGGGACTAGATTTCTGGCAACGCTTAGTGCCCATGGCTGCTTGGACAGGGAGGGGGCTGGGAAGGGAAAGGGTTAAAGGACTCTGAGATATGTGGGTCCTGTAAACAGATGCAGTTGCCATAGCAACCAGCTCCATCACTCTGGCTGGAAAAACCCACGGTTGGGGGGGGAAGCCGCAGACAGACAGACTGCCCCACGGACAAATGGGGATGGATGGATTGAGGGGGAAGAAGGGGCAGGAATTCTAGATTTCCCCCTCCTCCCCATGAATGGATGGGGGAAGAGGGGGGTCAGGGACTGAGTGACATACCCTTAGTCAGTGGAGGCCTCAGAGAAAGGCCCCCCCCACCCCGGGAAAGAAGCCGACGATGGGGGGTGTTAATGGGGGCGAAGAGAAACCGAGGGAAGGAGGCCAGCAGAGAGGAAGCTCCCAAGCTTCCCAGGGGCTCTGAGACCAGCCACCCGGGGCCTCCCGCTCCGTGCGCCCCTGCCCCCCCCCCCCCAGCTCCAGCCCCAGCCCCAGCCCCAGCCCCAGCCCAGCCCAGCCTTACGTGCCAGATGACAAAGAAGATGAGGGAGGCGCACAGCACCAGGGTGAGCATGTAGCAGAACGCCGCGAAGGTGAACGCCATGGCCCCAGCGCCGGGCGGCGGCCCGGGGGGCGCCAGCGCGGGGTCCGGGCGCAAGGGGACGCCCCCCGCCCCCCCGGCCCGCGCTTAGGGCCGGCCGGGCATGGCCCACAGGGCTCTGGGAGCGCGGACGGCGCGGCCGGGACCGGGGCCGCGGGGCCGTGGGGGACGCGGGGTGCGGGCCGGTGGGGCCAGTGGGTTCGGGGGTCGCGTCCGCTGCCGGCTGCCCGGGCCCCGATCGCACATCCTGCGATCCCTCGCCCGCGGCTCCCTCGCTCTCCAGCCCGCGAAGCCGGTGGGGCGGAGCCGGGGGCGGGGCCGCTGTGCAGCGGCCTCGGGCGGGGCTGGGGCTTCGCGAGCCGCTCCGCCTGCCCTGCGCTACCCGGAGCCAGAGAAGCCCACTGCCCTGCCATCCTCAGGGGTACCTAGCTCTGGACGTACATCCCTGCCACCCTGTTAGACAAGTAGCTCACCACAAACCTCTCTGACCTGCACATCCCCTGCTCTCCCACCCCGCGTTCATTTTCAGAGTCCTAAGTGCGAAGCACCTGCCACTGTCTAGGGAACAGGGGCACCTGGCCAGAAGACACAAGTCAGAGGAGGGGGCTGAAAGGGGTGCACTGGGACACATCTGTGGACCACTGCGGCCCCCGGCCCTGACTCCAGGGCTGCTGCCCAATTCCGTCTTGGATGCATGCCTGTGCTGGTGGTGCCTCCCAGGCTACTTGCTGCCGGCCGCGTGCCTACTTCCTCAGACAGATCGGTGCTGGGCCCTTGGGGACAACCCACAGCAACACTGGCAGCTCCCCTAGGGCCAGTATGTGGGTCAAGGGCTTTTGCCAGCAACCCCAAGAAAGTGAATCCAAGCCAGGACCCCAGGGCAACCCACCATACCCAGGGTTCTAGTTGCACCCTCACTCCCAGGAATCAATGCTAAGACCACAGACCACACTCAGCCACCACCACTTCCTTGCAAAAACCCTTGGCTTACCCAAGGGCCAGTGGAAATTTATTGGTTTTGTTGTCCTTTTCCATCTTTCCCCAAGTGGCTTTTCCTTGCAAAATGCCTGACATGACACCTAGGGGAACCTGGGAGTGAGGGCCCAAAGGGGTGGCCCAGGGGTTTAAATAAAGCTGGAGGGGAAGGTGGGGGTATGGGTGGGACATGGCTTCTTAGGCAGAGACCAGAGGTTTGTTTTCTGCAGGAAGAAGCTGTGCAGAGGGCAAGGACCAGGAGCCTGGTGGAGGGGGTGAACAGAGAGGCCCCCAATCCCGGGCGGCACCCACATTTCCCAGGTTAGAGGCATGGATGAGATCTGTGCAATGGGAATAATAATAAACCAGATGTGCTGCCTCAGGCAGAGAACAGGTACTGGCAGAGTGAGGGTTAAGGCTGTGCCTGGCCTCTGGCACGGTGGGCCTTCCGCCTCCGCCTGCCTTGGGCACAAAGGGGCATGGTGGGCAGGCAGCACATGGGCCTGGCTCTGGCAGGGTAGGGGGCAGCAGGAGCAGGCTCCCTCTGGACTCAACACACAAGCCCAGCACAGCCTTCTGCCCACCTGCCCTAGCCCTGCTTGGATCCCACTGCAGCTGGACGGCTTGAGCTGTGAGTGTAGGGGGTAGAGGGAGGCAGGAGAAAGGAAAGGGTAGGCTGCTGGGCTCCTGTGCCCCCATACCAATCCTGAGGTCCAGCCCAGAGCCCTAGATCTCAGGCCTTGGATCCCCTGACTACCTGAGGCTCTGACTGCAGGTGGAGGCAGCAGAGGCCAGGAGGCCTCAGCTCTTGGGAAGGGGGAGAGAAAGAAGAGAAACCCAGTGCAGCATACATGGGGGAAGGGAAACAGAGGAGCCCTCTTTCCAAAGGAAGGCGCATGGTGGGGCATCTTTCCAAGGTACCTAGAGGCAGCAGCAGAGCAGCCCCTGTCCCTGCCCTTGCCACAGGTCCTGTGTGTCCTCCCTTGGGGACCCTGACAGAACCAGGGCTCAGGACAGCAGGCAGATGGGCCAGAGGGAGATGGGGAGACTAGGACACCTCAAAGCCACAGACTCAAATGCCCAGGAGAGGAAAGAGGCACCTCCTGCCCGCTCCAGAGGCATCATCTGGAGGTGTCCCCTCCTGTCCCATCCCAAGTGCCCCTCCTAGCAACAGCCACCACCAGCTGGCTTCACAGGGGTGCTGTCGATCTTGAGGTTGGGCCGTTCTCCTCCTGAGGCTGCCCCAGGCCCCATCCGCTTTTTGATCTCAGCAGCCATAGTCATGAAAGCCTGCTCGACATTGGTGGCATTCTTGGCACTTGTCTCTAGGAAGGGGATGCCCAGAGAGTCTGCGAACTCCTGCCAAGGGGAGACAAGAGAAGAAAAGAGGAGACAGGGTTGAGAAGCAGTGGGTCCCAGCTGCAGACACAGCCTGGCCCAGCCCTGCTCACCTTGGCTGTGGTGTTGTCCACCACCTTCTTGGTGGTGAGGTCACTCTTGTTGCCCACCAGGAGCTTATTGACATTCTCACTGGCATAGCGGTCAATCTCCTGCAGCCACTGCTTCACGTTGGCATAGGATTCCTACAGGGTCCAGGGTGCAAAGTTATTAAACTCCCAACTCTGCGCCCCTCACCCCCAGCCTAGACACAAGCTCCAGAGAAAGAGGCAGGTGCCTGGGGCTAGCAAAGCCATCCCCTCTTCAGCACAGCACAACACAGCTGCCTGCCAGCAGTCCCGGCACTTGCCAGGGCCTGTGGGCCAGCCTGCTGATTGTAATAGCTCCTGCCCTCCAAGACACTCCAAAGTGTAACTACATGTGATGGCAGAAGACAGGTGGTCAGAGGGAAGAGAGGGACAGAAAGGAATGGACCAGTGGAAATCAACAACTCCCCAGAGTGGCTTATAAATCTCTTTACACTGGAGCAGGTTTGCAGCCTTGTGCCAGTAGGGGATGGAGAGTCCTTGCAGGACAGGTCCTAGCCAAGAGGGAGACAGGCATCCTGTCCTACTTCTGACACCAACACAGCATTGCTGGGCCTCAGACACTCCCAGCAGCCCAACACTCAATTTTGCTACGGACAAAGGACAATTTCTAGTCAAGTGCTCATGATGAAGTTTTTCGTTCTTAGGAGCCAAAAGCCTGGTAACCTGCCATGTCCCAAGTGTGCCTTATGCTGGGTACAGAGGGCACTCATACTGGAGCCCACCCTGAGGCATTCAGGGGGCAGTGGAGAAATGGACCAGGATACATACAATGGCAAGATGGAATGGGGGCAGGAACGAGGAAGCCCCAGGACCATCTCTGCCTGGGAAGCTACAGCTTTGTCCTGTGCTCATGTAGGAGAGATGGCTACTGAGCAAACAGCCTGTGCCAGGTCACAGCAGGAAGGCACACGTCTGAGGGAACAAGGGTGGGCAGGTCAGAGCTCAAAGGGTTTTCACTCAGCTAAGTCTGGGACAACCAGGAGCCTGGGGGAGGGGTGTCTTCTCAGACAAGGGAAAGTGGGATCACATCTAAGTTCTGGACAGATGGTCCACAGAGGAGTGTGGAGGCCAGAGAAGACCAGCATAAAAAGGAGATAAATGGGACGGTAGGTGGTAGAGATAATCCAGAGGAGAGATGTACCCTGAGCCAGGGAAGTACCAGGTTTAGTCAGGCCATTCTAGGTGAAGGCCTGGCTCAGCTGCTTACTGTGTGACACTGGATTTGTCACCGACTTCTGTGAGCCTCAGTTTCTTCTTTTATATAAAATAGTACCTCCCAGCAGGGTTGTTGTTTGCAGGAGAATGAATACAGCCCTGTCTCATAACAAGTGTTTAATTAGCAAGAGCTGCTATTATCGTCATCACTGCTATTATTATGATAGGGCAGATTTGAGAGAGATGATGGGGAGAGAATGGAGGAGCCTTGAGACTGACTGGGTGAGGAAGGAAGAGCTTTTTGGTCAGGCCAACAGGGATTATGTTACAAAAATGAGGATGCAAGAGCGGGTGTGGGGGAACACTGTTGGGCCAGCCCTGGGCATCTTGAGTTTTGCAGCTGGTTTGGAGCCTGGAAGGGCACCCCAGGGCAGGAAAGCGTGTGCTCCACGTCAGCAAGACTTGAGTTCTAGCCCACACTTTGTCCTTCATGACTGGGAGACGACACTAGGGGCAAATTAACATCTCTCTAGGCAGTCTTCTCACTTGCACTGGTTAAGATCATGGAGATATGAATTCATAGAGACCAAGTGTCAGCACAAGCACAGAGAAAAAGGGGGTCTTTGTTGACAGTTCTTAAGATGCAAGAACCATAGTAAACAAGATATAAGCCAAACAACCAAAGCGGCCAGAACTATGGAGAAGATCAGAGTCAGGAAGCAGAAAAATATGGGGTGAGATGAGGGAACACAGGATGAACCAATAAAAACACCTTGAAGGGGCTGGAGATGTAGCTCAGAGGTAGAGTACATGCTCAGCAAATGATGGAGTGCAGAGGAGGAACTTTTCAAGGAGTGAGAAGAAAGTCAAAAGTCACAAGAGGTCAATCAAGGCAAGAACTAAATTGAGGTCACTGGATTTGGTGGTCATAGTGACCTCTGAGTAGAACACAGCTCACCCCCATCCTGCTGTCCAGAGCTGGGGATGCAGGGGCAGAGGATCATGAGTCCTGGAGAGCCAGAGTCCTAATGCCCAGGGACTACTCCCACCCCAGGACTGATGTCATCTCCCATGTCCCCGTGTTGCTCCTGTTGAGCAACAAGGTTTGGTAGAAAAAACAAAGCAGGTAGGATCCGGAGAACAGGCTTTCCGTCTCTGCAGCTGAACAAGCTAGTGTGGATCACCTGGTAGCCTCCTCACCACCCTGAAACCAAGTTTTCATCTGTAAGATGGGAAAGTGACACAGACTATACAAGCATCAAAATACAATATGAAGCTGAAGGTGTGCAGTTTGGTGCATGCCTGCAGTGCCAGCTACTTGGAAGCAGCTACTTGGAAGCAGAAGGATTACATAAGCTCATGAGTTTGGGGCCAGCCTGACCAACACAGTGAAGTCCCATCTTAAAAAAAAAAAAAAAAAAACCTGAAAAACAGTAACAAAAAACACCAAAAACAAAACAAAGAAAGAAAAGGGAAAAAAAAAAAAAAAGGAATTTGAAAGCTGTGATTTACAGAAATAAAACCTGGACTGTTTCTAGCTGCTCCCACGACCACTGACACCAGTGACATGTGACTGAAGCCATCATTGCACACACAGGGCTCCTAGACCTGTTCACACCAGGCCCAGTGGTCAGGGATCCCTCACTGCCTTAACTAAGGCCCTCCAATTGTTTCCCCCAGTATCTTCACACAGGAAGCTGTGCGCCCAGCAGAGCAGCCAACCAAGTGACTAAACCTATGCAAAACACAGGTGCCAGGAAAGTCTAGAACAAGGTGGAAGGGAGGTGTGAGGACTGGTTCTGCTGAGATCCTGCAGCAGGGCCTTGAGGCGATCCCCTATGGCTATTTCCCTCCTTGAGAAATGAGTAGTCTCCTTCCCAGGAAACATCAGAGAAAAGATAGGAAGAGTAAAAAGAAATAAACCACAAAACCTAAAGCCAGGGAGGCAAGGCTGGGCAGGGTAAGTGCAGGAATACCTGGTCGGTGACATCGTACACCACGATGATGCCATGAGCCCCCCGGTAGTAGCTGGAAGTGATGGTCCGAAACCGTTCCTGACCAGCTGTGTCCCACTACAACACAGTAGGGAGAGAAAAAGGTCAGCCTGGTTAAGCCCCTCTCCAGGCAGGGTTTGTGCCTGCCCCCAAGGTTGTGGAAAAGCCACACTCACAATCTGAAGTTTGATGGTTTTACCATCCAGCTCAATGGTTCGGATTTTGAAGTCCACCCCAATAGTGCTGATGTAGCTCTCTGTATAGGTGTCATCCTGGAAGGTTGGGGTCAGTGAAATGGCCTGAATGAGTCCAAGGCCCACTTGGAAAGCCTCCCTCCAACTTCCTCCCCAGCCAGCTCCTAATTGCTAAACTCCAGTTCTGAGTACCCCATCTTATCAGCCCAGCCCCCAAATCAGTCAGATGCTCTGCTGGCAGGTCTTGTAACACCTCATCCTTGATTCCCCAGGTCTTGCAACCACTGTGCTCTGTGTTGTCCCTTTCCTCCTTCCGAGCCACCAGCCAGGACCCCAGATGGATGTTATGGGTTTCTTACAGCAAACCGCAGAAGCAGGCATGACTTGCCCACACCCGAGTCACCAATCAAAAGCAGCTTAAACAGGTAGTCACTGGAGAGGGAAGACAGGAAGGAAGGTATGAAGAAAAGCAAGAAGTCCACCTACCACCACCACTATGGCCTCTGCAATGTGAGGCATGTCTTGATTTGGTATACTATACACTTACCAGATCTTCTCACTAGACCTTGGGGAAAGGAAGACTGAACTTTACCCCCACAAGCTAGCCCACAGGTTTCTCGGCTTCCTGAGTCTGAATTCCCACTTTTATGGGAAAATTAACTGACACACAGAGAGGGACTTGATGTCCTAAGAATCACAATCAGTTAAGTGTCAGAGTTGGGTATCTTATCCTGATTCTTGGCAGACTCCACAGTTCTGTCTGGTACACAAGATTCAGGGAACCCCCAGCATGTCCTGTGTTGTGTGTTACTAGACAGGGGAGGAAGGCCCTCAAAGTGGAAGCCAGGAGCTAGCCCAGAAACTATTAGAAAAAAAAAAAGTAAGTAAAATTTCTGATATAGTTTCCAAGAAGAGGTAGTCAACAAGTAGAAATGGTAACAGCACTTAAAGAGATGTTACTGGCATCATCTCATTAAACCCCCACTACCTTAAGGGAGTGTTTTTTCCCAACTACTGAGGAAATCAGACTCAAACAAGGTAAGTGTCTTACCCTAAATTACATAGCAGATAATTCTAAGACTCCAGGTCTGTCAGACTCTAGTGTCTGTAAGAGCCTGCCAGTTCCCTTCTGTGTTCCCCCTCCTAACCTGGCTCAAAGAGGCACCCTTACCAAGGAAATCTGAGGTCTGGCGCTACAGGAGAAAAAGGAAGTGGCACAAGAGGAAGATGACAGCTGATACTTGGGGGGAAACTAGAAGTGCAGGGCACGAAATGTGGGCCATCTACCCGCAAGGGAATGACCAAGAAGTCAGCACAATTTCAGGACTAGTGAATCCCGCTCTAAGGGAGAAAAAGGGGAAAAGCAAATTCCACATCCACCTAAACTTCTCTGGCAGTGTGACAGCAGAAGGAAGGGTGCAACGGTGGTCATGGAGGTCTCAGGGTAAATCACCTGGAGCGTGGGACAGCATAACCTGGGCAGGCTAGGGCAGGCGCAGCCCGGAGGGGTTGACCTAAAAGGGATGAGTGGCGCTTTGGGGCTGCCCGCATCTGGTCAGTCTCTAGATCTGCCCCGGGAACCAGATTCCAGAAGGAGAAGGGCAGAGGAATTTACAGTTTACCCTAAAGTGCTCGAATCTGAATCATCAAAAACCAGAAACTACTGTGTCGGACTCCAAACCGCGGGGACAATCTTCAAACAGCAGATGGGGAAACCGAGACCTGGGAAGAACGGGTGTGCAGGGCCACCTGACCAAAAAGGCCTGGTAGCACTGCTGCCTCGGGCTCCAAGTGCTGGCCCTGGGGGTCGATGCCTCTGGGCCTCAGGTGCTAGGACTGAGGGAGTCAAGCTGGGGTCCTGAGTCCCCCCGGGGGGAGGGGCAGAACCCGGATGTGAGGGGGAGTCAGCGGAAGAGGGACCCGGATGTGGGGGCGCCGCGAAGTCCTGACCCGGGCCAGACAACCCCGGTAAGCGTACGGCCCCGTCCTCGGGATCGAGGCTGCGCCGAACGGCGCGGGCGGGGCTCACTCACTATTCGGGGTTCATGGCGGCGGCGGAGGCCCGCTCGGTCGCTCCCAGTCGGCTCTGCTCCGCCTACGTCCCAAGATGGTGGCCGCTCCGCCCCACAGGCCCCGCCCGGAACGCGCAAGCGCACACATTCTCGAGTCCGGCTACGCCGCGCTGCTTCCTGGGACCTGTAGTCTCCCCGGTACCTGACTCGCCCTTATTACGCAGGCGTGTCCTGCTTGGGCCGCCGAGCCCTCCAGTGCCGCCGGCGCAATGCTTTCTGGGACTTGTAGTCTTCTTACTGGACGGACTTGGCTGAGGGGCCAAACTCTGAGCTCGGCCCCAACTCGGTGAGTACAAGCTCAGTTTAGGGCTAGAATTGGTACAGGTCACTTCTGTCTAACAGAGGCAGCCATTCTCACCCTCTCGCCTTTGACAGTAGCTGCACCAGTAAAAGTTCATTGATCTTGGGTTGTGTCCTATACACTCCTAACACAGCTATAGTCCCAGGAAGCTGTCATCATTTTTTTTTCGACAGCATCTATGTAGTTTGGGCTGTCCTTGAACTCACTAGGTAGCTCAGGGAGGCCTCAAACTCGCAGCCACCCTCCTGAATGGGATTACAGGTGTACCCCATCATGCCCAGTACCACCGTATTTTATACAAGAAAAATCCCCTCAGGAAACTCGCTCAAATAAATTCAGCAAGTTAGAGGGTTCTAAAATCCCAGAATTGAAGGCTTTAGCAGAAATCGCACACTGTGGCATCCCCGAACGGTTCTGGGATGGGAGACTACCTCAGCTCGTCTCACTCGCGGGACGGACACACACACACACTCTCTCTCTCAAAGTCTCACCAGATCCCACCCCAATCTGGACGTACTGGGGAACCCTGGGCCTCTACCTCAGAACAAGCCTGGCTCAGATTCAAACCGTCTTTATTTCTACAGCAACATCTGAAAATAGAGCGACCGCTTCCGAACCACAAGTGTGGCGGTCCCTCCTGCCACAGGGACCGTGACTAGCCCCCGCGAGAAGCTGCGGGAGCGGGAGGGGGCGTGGCAGGATGGCTCGAGAGGTGGTGCCCGGGGCGGGGTCAGGCCTTGCCTGGGCGGAGCCGGGCGGAGGGACAGTGCATAAGGCCGGGATGCAGGGCAGTGCCCGGCTCTGGGAGACCGCGACCTTAGGGCCTGCTGCCCCGGAGTAAGGGGCAAGGCGAGGTGGGACACATCCCTCGAAGGCCAGGAGCGCAAAAACTGTCCAAGTAACCATTTCGGGAGGCGCTGTTCCCGACAACGGGAGCCTGGGAGGTACCACCGCGCAGAATGTGGGTGATTAAGGCCTGGGCGGTACCATCGGAGAAGGGCGGGGCAAGGCCCAAGGAGTGCCTTGGACTGAGGGAAGAGGCGCGGCCAATAACTTATTTCTTTATATACAGAAGCAACGGCCGGATGGGGACAAGCGTAGTGATAGTGGTGGGGCTAGCAGGTGCTTAGTGTTCTTGACTCGTGTCTGGGCAGGGTGGGCGGCTGTCTCCTCTTGGAGGTTGTGGCCAGCCCCTCCAGCTGACTGGAACCTAGGGAAGAGGGGCCCTGCTAGAAGGAATAAATACAGGGTAGAGCAGGAGCGGGCAGGCCCAGCCTCCAGGGCTCAGGCTGAGATGAAATGGGAGGAAGTTACCCTGAGATTGAACAGAAAAAAGAGGGGTCCGTGGGAGAGACAGGCAGGACAAGCAGCAGGCCCATGCGCAGGGCTAGGGGAAGAGGATGTGCTGGATGGAGGCTCTGGTGACTGGCTGCCCCTTCAGGATTAGCCCACAAGGGAGTTTCGTCTGGAGAGGTCCATGGAGCTGGAGCTGAGTGTGCGGCTGTCAGAAAGACCTGTGCCTCCAGGCTGTGGGCAGAGGGATGGCCCATCAGCGTCAGGCTGCTGCTACCAGGCTTCTGGGGCCCCAAGGGGCAGACAGCCTGAATCTCCCAGTTGGCCAGCTCGGGCCCAAAGCCGCCCTGGGGCATGACACACTTGTTGCCCATTACTGTGCTGGCACTGACAGTTCACATGTCCGCTGCAGGGGGTGGGTGTGTGCTGCATCCCTCTTACCATCTGTGCCCCCTACTATTAAGCTGAAAGCAAGATTGGGGTGGGGACAGAACTGTTGCTGGATGAAGAGACATACTCCAGGAGAAGCTGGGCAGGAAGACATGCAGACCTAGTCCCAGGGACCCTGGGGCCGGGGCCCAGCTTCAGTTACCCAGTGCCAGGCACCCACTGCCCCTACCTGGACTGGCTCTTCCACGCTCTTGTTGAGGAAGTTGAGGGAACTGGCTCGCTTCATCCTGAGGGAAAATGTCAGCTGAGATTTACCCACATAGACATGAAAGTTGGGGCTGAGGTGAGAGTATACTTGGTAGTGGTGACACCCAAGAGGGATGGGGAGGTGACCCTGGGCCATCAGAATACACTCAGATCAGGAGCTCATTTAAGATCGCTAGGTGCTTCTGGGGGGGCCCAACTGGGTGAGGGCTCACCTGGGGTTAGGGGGCTCCTGCGGGCTGCCCCCCTGCAACTTCTTCACCAGCATCTCACTGCTGCGCCTCAGAGCATCCCGGAGCTTCCCAAAAGAGCCACTGCGCCGCAAGGAGCCACTGCCATCCTTTGGGTGACAGGCTTGACCTTAGGTCACACTGGCTATACAGTCTCACTCCCAACCCATCCCAGTCCCCACACTCACTCCACTCCACTCAGCTGCAGGTCCTGCCTCCTCCAGGTCAGACTCAGACCGAGGCCCAGCACCTCCAGTTGCATCTCGTGTGGCACGGCAGCCTCCCCGCCCACCACTGCCATCTTTCAGCAGCTCTACCACCTTGGTCTGGCTCGCAGGGTCCAGGCCCTGCGAGAGGGGCAGGGAGTGTCACGGCTGACTGCAACACACCAGGGCCTCAGAGGTCCCTCTTCACCCACCTCCTGCACGAAGTCCCACCTGCTTTCGGCTGCGACTGGCACAGTCCTCCAGTGTGTGTGCAGCTTCCAGCTTGCCCTGGCGCCGGTACAGGGCACCCAGGCTGCGCAGTGTGGTGTTGACTGTGGGGCTGTGGATGGACAACATGACTGTCTCAAACCCTGTGTTCTGCTAGACCCAGGGCCTGACACCCAGCCCACATTGGCCCTGAGGAACCACCCATGTGTCCAGCCCTGTGCTAGGCCTGCTTGTTTCTCCTGACCTAAGAGAATCAACCCAGACTTGGGCCTGGCTCTCATACGATGTTGCTACCAAGACCAAAATCTAAGAGACCAAGGTGTAAGAAAACCAGACTCTCCTGGTACAGAAGGCCCTCTTGTAAAATGGGCCTTGAAAGATGAGCTGGCAAAAGAGAGGTATGTGTCCTGGGGGTGACAGGATGGAGTTTGGAACCTGGACCTTGCCCCATCCAGGATGCTACCTGCCCTAACCCTATTGCAGCCCCTGCTGCTCTCACCTGTCAACCTTACAAGCCTTGTACCAGCTGCCATATTCCTCGTAGGGGGCGCTGTCCCGGCGCTTATCCTGAGGGGGGCAAGAACCATCAGGGGAGGTGGAAGAAGGCCCTCCCTTCCACATATCCCCAGCCTCTCGTTCTGCACACAGCTACCTTGCTCTCTTCCCGTTCTTCTGCATGCATCCAGATAGGCTTGTTGTCTCCTGCAGGCAGAAAGGTGACATCACCAGCCTGCCAGAGGCCCCTCTAGTTTGGGGTGAATACAGGATTAGGGTTTGGGGAGGGGATAAGAGGACACTTAGGAAGGATCAGAGTTGAGCTTTGTTGAATGAATAAGAAATGGACTCATACATCACAAACCTTCCTCTAGACAGAGAATGAGTAGGTCACAGGCCTATATTGAGGGGCTTGTGAGTGGGGTGAGGACAAAGCCTTCCCAGTCTCACTCCCACCCCAGTAGGCTGAAACATGGGCGAGACTGCAAGGGATCTGGGGGCAGGGGATGACTGACCATCAGAAGCCAGCAGGTAGGTTCCTAGAATGGAAGACACTTGGGCCAGGCCCTCGAAGGGAGCAGTTGCTCAGCAGACAAGGAAAAAACTGGGCCAAGAGTGTGGGGTTTGCCACAGTGGATACTGCCCGGGCAGTGAGCCAGGTGTGCACTCCCATGGACACCATCCACAGGTGAGGTTGGGCCACTAGCCAGACCCCAGAATGAGGGCCAGTCCAGCTGAGATCTGGCCCTAGGTGCTCACAGCTGAACCTGAAGCACATGGTGGCCATAGACTCACCATTGACAGAACCAAACTCCTTCTCATGAGCCCGGGTGAGGATCTCCTTGTATAGAGTCTCCGCATCCTGGTACTTGCCCTGTTTCAGGTAGCAGGAAGCCTGGTAGGGCAGAGACCCACAGGGTGAGCAGGACCCAGGAGCTGAGCTGTCCATTTCTTTCTTCCCCAACCTCAGACCTCCCTGCCTCCTTCCCAGCTCCTGATCCTGCCTAGCCCCTCAGCACCAGGTTATTCTTGGTTTTGGCCACATTGGGATCATCAGGCCCAAGCCGCGTGGCGTAGATCTCTAGTGCCCGCCGGTAGTAGTATTCCACCTCTTCCGCTTTGCCCTGGTTCTGGCACAGCAAGGCCAGGTTGCTGAGCTGCTTGGCTACATCTGGGTGAAACTTGCCCAGGACCTAGAACAGGAAAAGGAGTCAGTGGCTTAGCTCAGAGCTGCCCAAGACCCTGACCTGTGCAGCCCCCAAACCCTGCCTGTCCTCACCTTCTCCCGGATCTCCAATGCCCTCTTGCACAGTGGCTCAGCCTCCTTGTACTTGCCCCGCTTGCCATAGAGAACTGCCAGATTGTTTAGTGTTGCAGCTACCTGGCAGGTGACAGAACAGAGACACCATGACCCAGGCTCCTGCTGGGCAGCGACTCTGGGACCTGGTGGAGGGTTGAGGGCAGCTTGCCCACCACTACTCAGCCCTCACTCACAGCTGGGTGGTCCTTGCCCAGTGTCTTCTCCCGGATGGCCAGGGCATCATTGAGCAGGCGGGCAGCCTCCTTGTACTTGTTCTGGTCCCTGAGAACAGAGAGAAGCATGCTCAGGGTTGTCCTCCAGCCCAAGGCCTGCCCCTAGGTGCCCATGATTCCTGTGGTCACTAGTGTGGAGACTAATGAGAATGAGGAAGTGGAAGCCTGGGCAGCCCCTGCCATCTAGGAGCTCAGGGCAGTTCACACTCAACCCACAAGGGTCCTGGTGCATGCTGAGGACCCCCAAGCTGTACACAATCTTTGCACCCTGCTCTATTTCACAGTGACTTGGTTAATGCTACTTTCTGTCACAGAAACCTTTTCCCATCCTCTTGGTGTCTTAGGTCAACTCACTTACCACACAGCCCCTGCCTGAGGCTGGTGAGTAAAGAAGCTGTGCTAATTCCCTGCAACCCTGGTATCCTTGTGTGTCACCCTTCCTGTTCATGTCAAACCTTTCTCTTCCATTAGACTGAGATCTGTTCGCATCTAGAGCCCAGCCCCATGAAGCTCCTCTCTCTGCTGCCCACCTCCCCTTGGGAGCTGACCCTAGCAGTCACCATGGGTTAGTGACTCAGTGTCCCCACAGACAACTGGCCAGAGGGGCTCTCACCGATAGACCAGTGCCAGGATGTTCAGCATGGTGGCCACGTCAGGATGGTCATGGCCCGATGTCTTCTCCAAGTCCTCCAGTGCCTGCTTGCAGAGTGGCACGGCCACTTCATAGCGGCCCTGAGAGGCATACTGGATCACCAGGTTGTGCAAGGTGCGAAGTCGCACAGGGATTTCATAGCCCCCATGCTGGGCAGCCACATCCCCTCCTCCGGGGCTGGGGGCTACAAGGTAAGACAAAAAATCAGGTGTACCCTATGCCCATTGGGCTAGACTGGCACATGCCAGCTATGCCTTTCACCTAATTGATACATGGCAGTGGACAAATCACTAACCATTCTGCCTCAGCTTCCCCATTTCCAGAGGTCCAGTTACCCGATATAAGGAGT
This sequence comes from Hydrochoerus hydrochaeris, assembly GCA_004027455.1. NCBI lineage: Eukaryota > Metazoa > Chordata > Mammalia > Rodentia > Hydrochaeridae > Hydrochoerus > Hydrochoerus hydrochaeris. The sequence continues at coordinate 51,460 of PVLA01005188.1, read as the reverse complement.
AGGTGGAGTCCCAGCTCTAGTGTGGCAAGCCAAACTTCCTAGAACAAGTCCTCTAACCCCTGAGCCTCGGTTTCCACATGTGCAGAGTGGGCTCTGATGTGTACTCAACATTGTGAGGCAAGTGTGGCCCTGGCTAGCCCCTGTCCGTCCATGTGTCTCCTCTGATCTTCAGAGCAGCCCTGGAGGAAAGGAACTGTCCTAGTGGCCTCAGAGGAGCCAGAGGCAGAGCAGAAGGGGAGCCAGGCCTGGCTGCTCCAGAGCCCTTGTGGTATCTGTCCCTTGCAGAGCTCACAGGTATATGATGCAACAGAAGACTTGCCCTTTACCCTCTCATGTGCTGGGATACTGTGATTGGAAATAAGGCAGGAAGGAACATAGGGGCTACCTGCTCCCATTTCTTATGACCTCTGGGTCCTGAGCCCCAGGAATCTGCACAGTCTTTCCCCCACCACAGCCAGAGCCAACTACCCATCTGCACCTGGGTTCTGCTCATCCTCATTGGGGAACAGGTCGTCTAGAGAATCTTTGGGGACATCTCCTTTCTCTTCCTGGGGAAAAGACAGAACAGGTATCAGGGAAGGCAGCATGGGTGGCTGAGTGTCAAGGGGTTGGGTAGGAACTGCTGCTCATGCCCTGCTTGGCCCAGGCCCCTGCTCAGGTGGGGCTCACATTAGGGGAGGTGTCCTCGTCCAGCTTGCGGATCTGGCTCATGAACAGCAGGTGCTGCTTTTCCTCTTCCAGTTGGGCCACTGCCTGCTCGCTGTGCTGCAGCTTCTGCTGTGTCCCTGCTAGCTCCTCACGGAGCCACTGATTCTCCTGTACCAGGCGCCGCACCTGGGCCCGCAACTTCTGCTTCTCTGACTCCACAGCACCCAGATGGCTTGACAGTGCCAGGATCACCTGTGTGACCAGATAAGCATCAGAGCCCTGGCACCCCTCTAGCCCGGACCTCCTGGGACTACAGTGTCAGTGAAGGGCCAGACTTGGGCCTGCTTGTGAGCAGTTGCAGGGCCTTGGGCCTAGGAGTTCCCTCTTTCTCAAAGGTGGTCGCCCCTAGTCCCTGTAACCTGAAGCTCAAACCCAGCACATTAGAGTCTGGGGATCCCAAGCTGCTTCCTACTGGGATCCCTGAGCTACCATACTCTTCTTTTGTCTCTTATAGGGGATGTTTTCTGCCTGTCACAGACATAGCTACTATATAACTGCCACCTGTCCCAGGGCTGGTGCTCACACAAGGAACCCTGACAGGGCTAAAAGGCCACTGAAAGATCTCATTTTGGCTTCTGCTCAGGGTCCACAGCATACCCTGTCTTCTGCAGCTCCTAGGTAGGGAAGGGCAGATGTTCCAAGCCACCAGAGGCAAGCAATGGGATAGAGGCTTTAGCTCCAAATTCTTTCCCTGACCTCCAACTCCCTTCCTGAGTTTCTAGGTCCTTACTTCCCTGGGGCCTCAGCATGGACTCCACCCTCCTTCATCCATCCTGTATAATCCAACATCATTTTTGCCATAATCACACCTTCCCCTCTGCTCCAGCTTCTCATGCCTCGCTGCCCATCCCCAGAGATGTTCTCTGCGACCCCATCCCCAATCTGTGCATGCCACCAGAAGTGGGGTCCTAGTGTGGCCATCTCTGCATCTGACAGCCAACTGGCCAAGGAAGCAACATGTTGCCCTTTCACAAGACTGGTCAGTCCCTGTACTTTCTAGTTGGTTAGCAAACATCTAAATGACAGGTGTTTTCATAAGCACAAGCTTTAAAAAAAATTCCCTCAATAGCCTGGACGTATGTATAACAGATGGTATGATCCCTATTTTAAAGACAAGGAAATCAAGATGATTACAACCTTCCCAGGATTCAAGGCACCAGGCAGTGGCTTGGCCAAGATCTGAGGGGAACAAAACCCTTTCCCACAGAATCCAACTTCTGTCCAAATGCCTAAACATCTCTGTCTTTATCTAGTCCTGCCAGCCCAATTTAGGGGACCAAAATCCAACTCTGATGCAACTACGACCTTCCATCCCTGAACATAAGATTATAAATCTGGGTCTTACAATGCCCCTTCCTCTCATTTTACTTCCAGGTCCTGCAGGGGCCACCTCCAAAACATCTTGAACTGGTCCAATTCTCTCCACCCTTTAATCCAAACTGTCGTCTCTCATTTCTACCTAACCACTTGCCACCTGTTCCCATCCTTGAAGCAGGTTTAGTCTCTGACTCAGAAAGCTTCTAAAACCTAAGTCAGACTATGTCCCCTCCCCACTTAGTCTCCAAAGGCGTCCTGCTTTCCTAACAATAAAACCCAAACTAATGAACTAGATCTAGCTCCTGTTTTCTCCAAAGGCATCTTCTTTCTCTGTTTACTATATGAAGCTATAGTCACATGTTCTCTCACTTCTCCTGCAAGATCCTGCCTCAGGACCTTTGCCCATGTAACTTCTCCTACTTTTTGTGGTGGCTGGTCCAGTGCTGCCTTCAACTCTTATTAGTTTAAATGTTACTGCTTCAGAGAAGTATTGCCTGACCAATAGACCAGATTCCTTGCTATAAACTATCACAAGATCTTATTTTTTGCTTTGGACAACTGAGACAATTTGTTACAATTATTTGTGTCTGCATTTCTCCCTTCCTACTGGGCTAGGTCAGGGATCCTGTCCCACCTTTTTGGACCTCGTATACTTGGCATGAACATACTGCCTGTCACACAATAGCCCTTGATAAATTAGAAATTTAACAAATTAACGGATGAAGGGGGTAGGTCTTTCCTCAAGGACTTCCTTTCTGTTCTCCTATGCGACCCAGTCTGTTAAGCATAAGGGAGCCAGAAACAGGGCTGTATGTGGGGATGGGGGTGCTCAGGGTCTCCCGGAGCAGGGCTGGGGTCTTTGAAGTGCATTAATTTTTTTAACTGACATTTACTGCAGCCGAACGTAGATGAAATTCCAGGGGACTGGTGGTTTCCAACTCTGTTTCCACGTTACCTCTGAAAGGCTCATACATGTCTGTGACCTTCTACTTCGGCTTCCTGACTGACTTACCTGGGCCTCCCCTAGTCCCAGCTCGATGGCCTCCAGGGAACGTCGTAGGAGGAGGCAGCGCTCCTGGGAACCAGGCTCAGCCTCGCTGGCCTCATGCGAGGTCAGGGGAGCTAACAAGGCACGATGCTCTCCTCGCAGGGTCTCTAGTCCCTGGATGACAGCCTTGGTGCCCAGCACGATCTCATCCTGGGTCAGTTTCTCCTCCCTGGGAAGCACCATCGTAGCCATGGTCGTGCCACCTGTGAAGAAGAGGGGCGGGCAGGCGGCCGCCGGATCTAAAGCCACACCGCCGTCCACCCCGATTAGGTAAACACTGGCGGTCCCCGGATGCCTGTATCCCCAAGGGTGCCTAGGTTCCCCAGCCCGCAGCCGTACGGTGCCCGCACTCGGCCTACAGAGGGCGCGCCAGCCCCGTCTCGGCCGGGAAGACGCAATGCGGTGTGGCCGATGAGGCTGGACCCCGATCCCGCCCCAGACCACCGGCTCAGACCGCCTTAGGTGGCCAGGTCTCAAGGCTTCACCGGAACTCCTCTGATCAGGACGCGGAGCACCAGGGGCTCGTGCCGGGTCGCACGGTTCACTCTGGCGTGGGGAACCGGGCGATCGGCCGCAGTCCCGGCGATACTTGCCTCCCCCGCCAGCAGGCCGGGCCCGAGAGCCCCTCCCCAAGGGTAGGCTGCGCCCGCGCAGACCCTCCCCTCGAGGGGCTGAGCGCTCAGGTTTCGCGGCCGGGTTTCTCGGGCCGCGCCCAGGACACCCCCTCCCATAGGCTGGCGCGAGCTCCTTCCCCTGACCCCGCAGGACCGCGCCCCCTCCCACCAGCCGCGGCTCCTCGCGCAGGCCACGCCCACGACGACCCCTCCCTCCCTTAGGCCGCCCCACGGCCCTTCCCTGTCAGAGTCAGACCCCCCTCCCCCGACCCGATCGGCCCGCGCCGACCTGCGCTTTTTGATCTGCCCCGGCTCCAGCTCTGGCTCCCGCCCCGCTTCACCCGGACCGGCAGCCGGGAGACGCTCTCACTGTCTCCATCCCGCCGGCCTTCCCATCAGTCCCCGCGCCGCCTTAAAGGTGAACCGCTACCTCGGCGTCGTCGGAGGGGGCGAAACAAAATGCTGTCGGCGGGCTCGCTGCCTTAAAGGAGCGCGTGAGCCCTGCTGGCTCCGGGGTGGGGGAGGGCGGGGCCAACGGCGGGCGGGGCCTGGGTTTGGGTAGGGGAGGCTGTCTCGTGCTTGTCAGGCCTTGCACCCCGCATCCATGACGCGGCCCGGGCTACCTTTCTGGAGCCGCTCCGGAGATGGCAGACTCGAAAGCACCCAGTGCAGCGACCAAAGAGGACAATAGTAGAAACTGAGGCGCAGGGAAACGGCCCGACCAAAGCAAGAGACAGTTCGTTTATTGAGGTAGTTGCTATATATTTTCTTTTGAGACAAGGTCTCCCTCTGTAGTTCAGGCTGGCTTTGAACTCACTAGGTAGCCCAGACTGGCCTCGAATTTGAGGCAATTCTCCTGCCTCGGCCTCCCAGGTGCTGGGATTACAGGCGTGCACCACCGTGCCTGGCCCAGTTGCCTCTTGCTGAGCGCTTCCTGAGGTGCTAATTTTACATGCAGTATGGTAATGTTCACAAGGACTCATTGAAGTGGGTGCTGCGGTTATCTTCACCTCACCCAGGGAACTCAGGCACATTTGTCCTGCAGACTTGAGTACGGCTTCTTCCCAGCCGCCCAAGAGCCCAAGACTCTAGGAAACTTACAGCGGTTTTCTTCTTCCTCTTCTATTTATGTGTTTATTTATTTAGAGACAGGGTCTCACTGTGTGATTCAGGTATCCCTGAACTCACTGTATAGCCCAGGCTGGCCTCGAACTCACTGCCATCCTTCTGGTTCAGCCGCTTTAGTGCTGGGATTACAGACATATGCCACCATGCCCGGCTTTTTAAAGTTTTTTTTTTAATTTTTATTAGTAGTATATGTTTGCAGTACGTAATGATTACATTCATCATGGTGGATTTGCACACATACATATTTAAATTCTTTTGTTCCCCTTCCCCTCTCCATTTTCAAAAGCTCTATTTCCATTCTTTCTCCTTCAGTTCTTTTTCCCTTTAAGTCCGATTTCCCTTCCTTCCTTTCCTCCTCCCCCGTTTCTTGTTCCTCTTCCCATGTTCTTCCTACTTCCTAGTATCTGTCCTCCATTTTGCTCCTTATTGATACTTTGGGTTTCTCACACAACAGAAACAATGTGATATTTAAATTGTGTGTGTGATTTATTTCACTTGAGAGTATGGTCTTGAGGTATATCCATTTACATAAAAATATTTCAAGTTTATCCTTTATGGCAGAATAGTACTCCACTGATACAAATAGCACATTGTCCAGTGTTCAAATAAGGCGAACAAGGGAGGGGGAGGGAAAAGAAGGAAGGGACAAAAAAGAATAGGAGCAAGAAAGAGCTTTTGTAAATAAGGTGGGTGGGGTGGGGGTGGGGTGGGGGAAAGGATTGAAGGGTGAGGAGGGGAATGGGAATTCCCTATGATGAATGTTATCATTAGGTATATCTGAAGTGTACCAATAAAAACAGAAAAAATATCACATTTTCATTGTCCATTCATCTGTTGATGGGCATATGGACTGTTTCCAGGATTTCACTATTATAAATCATGCTGCTATAAACATGGGTCTGCATGTATTGCTGTGGTATGATGACTTTAACTCTTTCAGGAAGATGCCTACAAGGCAAATAGCAGGGTCAACAGAATCTCTAGTTTTAGTTTTTTGGGAATCCCCACACTATTTTATATGGTGGTTGTACCAGTTTACACTGCCACCAACAATGGAGAGGGGTCCTTTTTCCCTCTGAAGCCTCCCTGGCATTTGTTATTGATTGATTTCTTGATGCTCGCCATTCTTTCTGGTAAGAAGTGGAAGCTCTTTCTGGTAAGAAGTGGAAGCTCAGTGTTGTTTTAATTTGCATTTCTCGAATGACCCTCGATATTGAGGATTTTTTTGTGTACTTGGTGGCTGTTTGTAATCGTTTACCTGATAAGTATCTATTCATTTCACATGTCCATATTTGGATTGTTGGGGGGCCCTGCAGAAGCTTTTTAATTTGATGTCATCCCACTTGTTGGTATTTTGGTAAAATTTCCTGCGCAACTGGGGTTTTGTTCAAAGTCTTTGCCAGGGCTGGGGTTTTAGCTCAGCGGCATAAGCGCCTGCCTTGCAAGCATGTGGTTATGAGTTCCATCCCCAGTACCGGTTTAAAAAAAAAAAAAAGTCTTTGCCTATACTTGTGTCTTCCAGAGTTTTACCTCATCTTCCAGGAGATTAAGCATTTTTGCTTTAATATTTAGATCTTTGATCCATTTCAGTTTTAATTTAGTGCATGGGCTTGTTTCAATATGCAGCATATAAAAAAAACCAGTTTTCCCAGAGCCATTTATTTCCCAGTCTTTTTTTTTTTTTTATCGGTACTGGGGATCAAACTTAAGACCGCACTTGTAAAGCAGGCGCTTATGCCGCTGAGCTAAATCCCCAGCCCTCAGAGCCATTTATTCAAGAGGCTTTCTTTCTCTTAGTGAAGGTGTTTGATCCCTTTGTCAAAGATAATGAAGCTAAGTGTGCTTGGAGTTGTTTCTGCATCTTCTAATCTGTTCTGCCCAGCCTCAGGTCTGTTTTTTGCCAGTACCATGCTGTTTTTATCACTGTAGCTTGGTAGTGCTATATAACTTGAAGTCAGGGATTGTGATGCCCCCTGTCTTGCCCTTGTTGTCTAGGATTGCTTTTGCTATTTTAGGTCTCTTCTGGTTCCATAAGAATTTTAGGATTCTTTTCATAAGGTCTGTGAGGAATGCTATTGGTATTCTGATTGGGATTGCATTAAATCTATCAGCAGTTTTGGAAGTATGCCCATTTTCACTATTTTGTTTCTGCATATCCAAGAACAGGGGATAGGTTGCTTGCTTGCTTGCTTGCTTTTTTTTTTTTTTTTTTTTTTTTGAGGCAGGGTCTCACTATGCAGTTTGGGTTGGTCTTGAGCTCACTTTGTAGTCCAGGTTGGTTTTGAATTTGCAATGATCCTCCTGCCTCAGCCTCCTGAGTGCTGGCATTACAGGCATGTGCCACCATGGCTGGCTTCCAAATTTGGTTTTTAATTGTAGGAGTCTTTTGGTGGAGTTTTAGGGGTCTTCTATGTAGAGGACCATTGATAGTGCTTCTTCAGGGAAGGGAGGAAGGACTCTGGATGGTGTTCCCCTGTGTGAGCATCCCAGCAAATACTACCGACTGGATGATCAGTACAAAGTGACCATCTTTGGTCTGTGGTGACGCCATTTGGGGCTCAGCTTAGATGACACCTCACAGAGGCCTCCCTTGATTTTTGGTCTCTCTGCTACAACAGTCCTCTGGTCCCTGCCACCACCCTCTTCATTCTCTCTGTAACATTAGCTTCCTTCACATTTTTCTTATTGGTTTGCTTTCTCTCTTCCAGAATGCAGGCCAGAAGCTGGGGATTTAGCTCAGCGGCATAAGCTCCTGCCTGGCAAGTGTGAGGTCTTGAGTTTCATCCCTGGTACAAAACAAAAACAAAAACAGAACTTGAATGCAGGCCAGGACTTGTTTATCTTGGTCACCCCCAGAGTGGTAGGAGACACAGCAGCACTCAGTAAATGCTGATTTAAAAAAAAGCAGAAGGAGCTGGGCGTGGTGGCAGGTGCCTGTAATCCCAGCACTCAGGAGGCTGAGGCAGGAGGATGGTTGCAAGTTTGAGACCAGCCTGAGCTACAAAGTGAGCTCAAGGCCAGCCTAAGTGGTATAGCGAGACTCTGTCTCAAAAAAAAAAAAAAAAAAATGCAGAAGGACAGTGGTATAAGTGCCTGCCTGGCAGGCACAAGGTCCCGAGTTTGATTTCCAGGATCAGAAAAAAAAGAAAAAGAAAAGGCAGAATGGTGCACTTGTTGGCCTTGCCAGCACCTCTAACCTGGGTTCTCATCCATTTCTCTGCAACTCTGTCTTGGTGTCTCTCCCTCCTCTCTAAGCTGTACCCGACACTTCCAGGTTGGTAGTGCAGGCGGTGTCTCTGAGGGTCAGCACCTGCACAGTGAGGCCTGGTATGTTCAGGGGACCTGGGGTGTTCCTTATGACTGGGGAAGGGTTCAGACTCAAGAGTTCAGGTCTGGCATCTTCATGTGGATACTGGAAGCCCCTCTGCACCATCTTGGTAGCCTGCTACTCTTCACTTGAGTGCATACAATGGCAGGGAGCAAAGTGCCTTGCTGCACAGCTTATCTTCAGGAAGGTGTCTGCTCCCTTCAGCCAGTTAAGATGCGTGGAACACGTGCCAGGCGTGGTGGCTCATGTCTGTAATCCCAGCACTCGGGAGGCTGAGGCAGGAGGATTGTTGTGAGTTCGAGACCAGCCTGAGCTACAAAGTGAGCTCAAGGCCAGCCTGAACTGCATAGTGAGACCCTGTCTCAAAAGGACAAACAAACAAAAAAAAGATGCGTGGAACAGTGACAGTCTGTCATCTCTGCCCGAGCTGGCCATACCTCTTCACCCAGGCCTGCCAGTCTCCTGGCTCTTCCCTGTTCTGATTTCTCCTGTCAGTCTGGCCCTGCTCAGAATGTGCTCAGTCCGGGCCCCTGTGAACGATCCATAGACAAGGTGTCAGTTGCATAGGCTGCCCTTCAGTGAGCCCAGGGCTGAAAATTAGTGGCATGACATTGGCCTAGAACACAGGAGACACTGGGTTTGATTCCCAGCACTGCAGAAACAATAGAAAAACAGCATCTTTCCACCAAGCTATTCCACCTTTGCAGTAAAGCTGAAAGTCAGGCTAACTTTGACAGCTGCCATAAGTGAGGTTTGTGGATAGCTAAGACCCTAGTTCTTGTTTTTGAGACAGGGTCTCGCTGTGTAATTCAGGCTGACCTTGAACTCACTGTATATCCCCGGTTGGCCTCAAACTTCCTGTGATTCTCCTGTCTCAGCCTCCTGAGTGCTGGGATTATAGGCATGTGCTATCAGGCCTGGCTTCTTCATGATTTTGTGCTTCTGCCAGTGTTTTTTTCCCCTCTAGGTAATTAATATGATGCAACATTCAAAACGATTGGTGGTAGAGTGGGGAGCACAGCTGCCTTCCACCAAGAGCACACAGATTTGCAACAAAGCACAGTTGTTTCCTTAGCCTCCCAGCACCTTGCCCCAGAAGCAGTCACTGTTACCAGGTTCTTGTGTCTGTTGATTATGTTGCTTGCTTCAGTGCCCAGCTTCTGTTTGTCCCTATCAGTTTTAGCTGTCAGTTTTCCTTCAGGGCACCCTAGGCTGGGGGTGTTTTGTGTTTGGCCCTCACACTGGCTCTGTCTTCCAGAGGTGTCCTAACTGCTGTTCGATAAACTAACTTATGTACCCCATCATGACTGCTCTCCACCTCTCAGAGGGCAGGCTCCATGGGAGGAAGGAGAATGCGGCACCAGGGAACCTTTGTTCCCCTAGCGAGGCTGAGGCTGGGGAGGCTGAGGCTGGGTTTCGGAATCCCTTGGGAAAGCACCTTGCTGCATGACTCTCCCTCTGAGACTGGGATTCAGTGGTGTCAGGGTGAGTCCTTAGCACCTCTTATTTTAAAACTTAGGCAGTATCACTGGGTATCATGGCAGATGCCTGTAGTCCCAGCACTTTGGGAAGCTGAGGCAGGAGGATCAAAAGTCAAGCCCAGCTTGAGTAATTTAGAGCTTGTTCTACAGCCTATGCTCTGTAGACAACACTGCCACCCTCCTCCTTCCCAGGCTTTCTTACTGACAGACAAAGGGCACATTCTTTTTTTTTTTTCACCTTGTCTTTTTGAGACAGGGTTTCACTATGCAGTTCAAGCTGGCCTTGAACTCCCTTTACTGTAGCCCAGATTGGCCTCAAACTCACATCAATGGCCCTGCCTTTGTATTACCTTTTCTTAGGCAGAGAATAAAGTTTCAGTTTTCCTTTGAGGGAACAGTTTTCAATCTCCCTTTAAGGCTTTTTGCTGGTGCTTTGCTCTGGCCTTTCTGCTAATTCCTGGCATTCCCCTTTGTGCTTCCTAGGCTGCTGCTCAGCCTCCCCATGTACTGGGGGAGGAGGGCTGACCCTTTCCCTTCTCACACTCCTGTCTTGCTTTCAGTGCTTAACCTTGCACGTGTTCACCCTTTTCAGCCGCTTGCCTTTTTATCTTGTCTCTGTGCATATCCTGTCTCCGGAGAGAAGGAACTGTTACTACATCCTCTCTGTCTCTGGCCTGCAGGTGCTGCCCAGCAGCTGCTGGTCTCTTGCCAGGCTGCTGAAGGGTGCTCAATAAATGGAGAATAAAGGAAGAAATCAGTGCCTGATGGTGATTCAGCTCCTTCTGCTGTTTTCTGCAGTGCTTAGCAGCCCCCAGCCCCTGTCCATACTGGGGAAGTTGTTCTTGCAGTGTTTAATATCATTGTATTCTTGGAAGTGTCCATCCCATTTAATTTTTTTTTTTCTTCAGTACTGGGAATTTAAGCCACGGCTTTTGCACTGAGTTATAGCTCTTTTTTTTAAATTCTGAGACGGGGAAGGCATGGTGGCCCACACCTGTAATCACAGCACTCTGGGAAGGCTAAGGCAAGAAAATCACCACAAGTTTGAGGCCGGCCCTATCTCCAAGCAGACCCTATCTATCTCCAGAAAAATCAGAAAAATTTTAGGAGACAAGGTCTTGCAATAGCCTAGGCAGAATTCAAACCGGTAATTTTGTTGCCTCAGCTTCCCAGAATACTGGTATTATTGACATTCAGCACCAGACCTGGCCGAAATATACTTTCTTACATTCTACTTTTTCCTCTGGTGCTTCTGCCTTTTTTTTTTTTTTTTGGTATGGGGTATCAAACTCACCGGCAGGCTTATGCCACTGAGCTAAATACCCAGCCCATGCCTTTCTTTTTTTTTTTTTTTTTTTTTTTTTTTTGGTACTGGGGAATCAAACTCAACCTCATGCAGCCCCTTCTCCTTCTCTCTCTCTCTCTCTCTCTCCTTGTGTGTGAAAGATGTTTTATATTTTTATTTTTTTGGTACTGGGAATCAAACTCATGACCTCATGGTTGCCAGGAGGGCGCTGTGCTGCTGAGCTGTATTCCCAACCCCTCCTGCCTTTCTTTTGAAGTGATGGGAGGACTTGCCCCTAGGATCACCTCCCATTTGAAACCTCAATGGATTGACCCATCTTTACTTACCATTGGCACATCCAGCCCAGCCTGGGCAACTTAATAAGATGGTGTCGGTGTCTCCAAGTAGACACATCCCTCTTTGCTGAGGACCGGGTTCCACTATGGACACTGTTGGTTGTCAGTTCTTTCTGCTACTGGGCCAAGATCAAGCCTGCTCAGTGATCTCCTGAGAGGCCCTGGTTCTTAGCAGCCACATGGCAGATCTGCACCCTCCTTCTTTGTAGACTCCCAGCCAGGCTAGAAGATTTGTGTCCTACTTAGTAGGTGGAAACACAGGAATCAGACTCAGCAAAGATCAAAGCTGTGTCTTTTCATTTGCCAGCTGCGTGGCTTTTGTGGCATTCTGTATTTCATCTACGTCCTCATCTATAAAATGGGTTCCTAATACCTACTTTGTTGAGTCATGCAGAAAACTGAATAAAATGGCACCATTTTCACAACAGGCCTTGTAAGTAACAGACAGTATTCCTCACAGCTACTTCTTATCATCACCACCGAGCTGACTCCATGATGGATCCTGTACTGGGGAATGGGGGACAAAATGAGGTATGGAGCAAAAATGTTAACTATAGGGCAGTCCCTTTCTTTCACAGCAATGCTGGGAAGCAGCTACTCTGAGAATGAAAGTGCATGACTGACAAGGGAGCAGAAGGTGACACTGACAGGAGAAACCTATGTGGTCAGGATGGAAGGGCACCAGCTGGCAGGGATGACTGCCAATGTGCCAAGGAAGCCCAGGTCTCCATCTCCACCAGAATGCCCCCTCAGCTCACCCCAGCTCATATATTCAACTTGTGCTCTGCACTGGGCATGTTGCCCTGCCCTAGACCATGTTAGCCATCTCCTGTCCAGATCTTCACAGGGATGTCTCACCATCTGCTCAAAGTGTGTGGCATATGGCCAGTCCTGCTGTCCTTGCCTCTCTCTTTTAGCCCCATTTTGTAGCCAGCCTCCCTAACCTGTTGATTCAGCCTCTTAAAATACTCTCTTGTTCTGTTTTGCTCCTAACCTCCTACCTTCTTTAGTCTGTCCTTGTTGCATTGCTCCTAAATTGCTGCAGCAGCCTTTGAACTTGTTGCCCGGCTTGGATCAGATCCTGTGTCCTCCTGGGTGCTGCAGCTAAATGAGCTGCTCTGCCTGAAACCCTTTGTCAGCTCCCTGTTACCTCATGATCAAGGGCGCAATCCTCACTCTGGCAGGGATAGAATAATAGCCACAAGGTCCTCCTGCCCTGTCCCCACCACTCCTGCCAGCAGCACTGAGCCACGGGTGGAACTCAGAATAGGCCATGCTCCCTCTTGTCACTGGTTCTCTGTGTCCAGGACACCTATCTTGTCGGCTGCCTTGAAGATGCCACTCAGGTGTCATTTCTCTTGCGACATCTTCTTGGACACCTCTCCCTCTGGGCTGGGTTAGGTGCCCTTCCCGAGTGGTTCTATGGAATCTGCCACTTGGTGTGGCAATTGTCTTCTTGTTGCCCATGCTAGTTTTAGTTTCTTTCTTTTTAAATTGTCTAAGCTTTTATTGAAAAACCAACGAGGTATGATGCATTCCTTTTCAGAAAAGCCGCTTCTCATATGAGTGAAAGCTGTGGACACCACCTTCTAGCCTTAGTTTCTGTGTGAGGACCCAACCACATATGTGTCTTTGTGTCAGCACGGCTGAGACAGGGACTGATCCAGGAACCTAATGACCATTATGCATGTGGTGGGCTGAGACATGCTATGCGTGGAGTTGGAAGCCCTGGGTTTGCAATCTGGTTCCTTGCCAGGCATCTGAGTTGTACTTATGGGTCCAGCACTTGGGAGGGTAAGTGGGAGGATTGCTTTAACCCAGGAGTTTGAGACCAGCCTGGGCAAGATAGCAAGGAGGGGAGGAAAAGGAAGAAAGCATCTGGACTCCTCAGCTGACCTGGGAGTGCTGGGCAAGCTGCATGGCCTCCCGGGAACAGATATGGAGGGCAGAATGGACAGGGATTGCAGGTGAGTGTGGAGCAGGGCGTCCAGAGGGTGACACTTTGGTTTCTAGTTTGAGTAACAGGATGGATGATGGTTCCATTCATCAAGCATGGGGAGGCCAGTTGTGATGGCTCACCTGTAATTCTAGCACTCTGGAGGCTGAGGAAGGAGGATCACAGTGAATTTGAGGTTAGCTTGGAATAGAGTGAGTTCAAGGCCAGCCTGCACTGCAAAGTGAGAGCCTGTCTCAAAAATACCAAACAAACCAAAGCAAACTGCCCCAAAACAAAAACAAAACACACCCCCTCTCCCCCCAACCAAACAAAAATCTCAACCATATTAAGCAAGGTGAGGCTGGGGCCCGGCTTTGACTATGTGAGTTGAGATGCCGGTGAACATTCCCATCACCAAGTAAGTGGCGGACACCACTCGAGCTGGGCGGGGAGGCTCTGACCTGTGTGAGGAGGGAGCGGCAGTACTCAGATCATAGGGCGCTCTGAAGACTTGATCATGGAAACAAAGGCCTAGCTCAAAGACAGTGCTGTTAATGGTATCTGTGCCTGGACATAGCAGCGGCGAGATGAAAGAAGTCCTTTAAAATGTTACCCTGAAGTCTGCTGCACAAAGTCCCAAACGTGTGCTGTGAAGCTCCTGCCCTGGACTTGTCAAGACTGTCAGGAGGAAGGCTAGGGGTGCGGCTCAGTGGTTCAACTCTTGCCTACTACATATGGGTTCAATCCCCACTGACGTAAACAACACAAAAATCAAAACAAACCCATCAAGGTCATCAAAAATACAGATAAAAAAATTCAAAATTTTATAGGGAAAGGTCTCCATGAGGGGGCATATTTCACACTATGAGGCACAGGGAATTCTGAGACTGAAAGCTGGGGAGACAAGTGGCCAGAGGCAGAGCCCCAAGCTTTCTAGGGTTCCTAGGCTGGGAGCTAAGTGGGATGCAGGAGGGAGGCAGGAGGAGTGTGGTCCACAGGCTGGCTGGAGAGGGGGTCTTGGCATGTGTGTCCTATGTTACAGGCAGAGGGCAGAAGTATCCCTTGGATTTGACAAATGCAGTCACTAGGGACTCTGACAAGGGAATTTTTATAGGGAGTATGTGGGAAAAAGCCTGGGTGGGGGGGCACAGCTTGCTCACTTGAAGAGTCAATTCATGGGCTGTCAGCTTGGAGAGGCAGAATGGGTTCTCCTGTGCTTCCTTGGGGTGGGACGGTGGCATCCTCATTTAGTAACTTGCAGGCGGTAGCACATGGTTCTTCCTGGGACACTTTTTTCTTGCTCATTGGCTTCTCTTTTTCAGGAGACAGGTGACGCTCTGAAGTTTTGTGGGGCCACACAGATGGGTCACAGGGACATTAGGACAGGTGGCCACAGGTATTAGAGATGCTATCTGAGGCTCCCCTGTAGCTGTACTTTTCCGGGCAAGAACAGTCACCAGGCCCCCACTCGCACTTCTTTCAGGGAGCCTCTGCCCTGGGAGTAGGTGACACCCAGCACCCAGCAAACGGACTGCAATGGCTTTCCATGTTGACTGGCAGGAAAGTGAGTTGAAAAGGTGGTCCCCAGACAGCCCTAAGTGCTTTACCTGCCTCTGCCCTGGGAGTCAAGTTTAGGGATGGTGGGTCTGGGAGAAAAATGGGCCTCTGGTGTGGGAACAGCATTATTCATTTTTGACCTCTGCCCACACAAACAGGCTGAGATATTTTTCATGCCTCTGTTCCCATAACAGATCAGGATTTCAAGTTTCCACCCATGTTCTAGCTGATTTTGAGTGGAGACAGTCAATTCTGGTGACAGTGAGAGGTGCAGAAGCCCAGGCAGTTGGTAAGAAATCACCAGTTTATTGAATGAAAAATTCAACATACCGTCCTCCCACCCCTTCCTCTTGGGCCCCGGAGATGCCCTGACAGCGGGGCCGGCCGCGGGGAAGGGCTGGAGGGTCTAGGGTTGCATGGAGAATGGCAGAATACTTTCAAACTGAAGTCCTGTGCCACAGCTTCTGGGGAGCAGTGAGAGGGTGGTGGAGAAGTGGTGGGGTACCAGAAGGTATGGTGGTGGGGCAGTTCTGCACCCATGAAGTCCTCAGCTGCTCATGCCAATGAGGCTGGGGAGGGGCCCGGATCTGTCCACAGAACACTGTGGGCAGTAGGGGGCACCAGCAAAGGGGAGACAGCACACAAGAGGGGAGACACATGGCTGGCGGCAGGGACGTACAGACAGGTGCTGGAATCTGCCTCCTGCCTCAAGGCTGGGAGGTAGAAAGAGGAGCATCACCAACAGGGGAGGAAGGACAGGACCTGAACACTGGGTGAGTCACAGGAACAGCCAAGGGACCAACGGTGCAAAGACCCAAAGAAAACACTCAGGACCCAACACTGACAGGGACCCGTGATGGCGGAGAGTTGTGTGTGGGGGAGAATGGAAGTCCCCTCCATTCTAAAAACATGCTGTCACTTAGGTGCCCCCTCACCCTCTGCTGGGAGGCTGTGGAGTGGACAGAGACACCTCGGGGAAAGAGGGCCTGCCTCTGCTGGCTATAAACAGGGCGAGTGGTGTCTGGCAGCAGGGCCTTAGAAGATGAGTCAGGGTGGGGCTGGGGAGGCTGGCCTCTCCCTCTGTGGACCAAGATTCCCGTTTCCTATTTCTAGAAAAAGAACTGGTACTCCAGGGGCAAGAGGGGGAAAACTGGATAAAGGAAGCCCTGGAGGACTCAGCTCCAGGGATGATGGGCACCAGAAGGCAGGACCACCTGTCCTGGGCCTGAAGTAGGAGGGAGAACGGAGGAGGGAAGGGGATGGCAGTCCCAGGCTAGGACTAGGCAGTGGGTGGGGGGTGGCAGCATCCCCAGTGGCAGTGTCCTTCAGGGCTGGGCACGTGAGAGGCAGGCTCCAGTGCCAGGAAGGGGAGCTGGGCCGGGCCTGCTGGCCTCCCCCTGCCCGCAGGCGGTGAGGCTGGGTGGCAGTGCCAGGAGGGAGAGTGGCTGGGAGGCAGGACTTCAGGTGGTTTTGCTACCACTGAAGAGTCCCACTGGAAAGTGCTTGACATGCGTGGGCCACTGGGCTGCCAGCTGGAAGAATTTGATGTCACTCCACTCGACTCCATCGATGGACACTGGGGGCAGCAGGGAGAGAAGGGGTGATGGTGCAGTGAAGCCATCTCACGCCCCTCGGGAGTGCCATGTCCCCTCCTCACCCACCACCACTGTCACCGCACCTCTCAGCATGGTCTGCTGCTGCTTGGCGGAGCAGATGAGGCGGCTGATGCCCTCAATGACCTGGCTCTTCGAATCCACCTCCTTTTCTCGGGGTTTCTTGCTCAGGAAGATGGTGGGAACTACAAAGTCAGCAAGAACCACCGCTGTCTGTCACAGCCTGGGAAAGTGCTGCTCCACCCTTCTTGAGGTGGGGAGTAATTTGCAAAAACCCTGTCCTCCTCTCTTGTGCTTCTGAGCTCTGGCCTGGGCCAGGATATCCAAGTTCCTACTGACTTGGGCAAAGATCCTGAACTCTTTTGGCCTCAGTATCTACATCTGTGCATTAAGGACCTGGGGCCAAATGGTCTCTGTAGTCCCACCCAGTGAGAATGTTCGAGGTCTTGCCTGGCAGGGCCTATCTCCCTGTCTGAGCTGGGCTGTGCCTGAGGAAAAGATGCTGGGGGGCGGTTTTTGCAATAACCCTGCCCCATGGAGGCGGGAGTGCTCCCTGCACGCTCCTACTCCAGGAGGAGGCAAGGGCAGGGAGGCGCCGCTGAGTGGACAGCTCTTCAGCAAGTCCCTGCATTGCAGTCCACTGCACAGCACTGGCTGAGCTCCTACGGGACTGTGCACAGCTGCTCTGCCACACCTGCAGGATGTCCAGGGTGACAAAGCTGTTCAGGTGCAGTCAGGGCTGTGGCTTCCAACGGGCTAGGATGGCAGCAAAGGGCCTGAGCAGCAGTCTAGGTGTGACGGTTCCTGCCTCAATCACCCCAGGCCAGGACCCAGGGCCACCCTCTACTCTTGCCTACAGTGGTTGAAGTCACCCTTCTTGTACAGAGGGACTGTATTCCCTTAATTCTAGAGGTAGCCAAGTTCTGCTCCTGGAGCCTCTCTGGGGCAGTCTCCAGTGCTGGGTATGAGCACTCTGCTCCCGTTATGGTGGCCCTGGGGCTGGACACACAGATGGGCCTCCCTGACTACAGTCCTTTCCTGAGGGAAGAGCAGCCAAAAAGGTTCCTTCACACTGTAGCAGTGACTAAACTTCCTGCACTGCAAAAGCAATGACCTTGCTCTCCAGGCCACAGCCTAGCTGGGCCCAGGGCTTATGTGGCACCACTACTAATGTATGTACTGCACTGGGAAGCAGATTCTGTGCCAGGTCCTGAGAGATGACAGGAAAATCTGCCTGTGGGTCCTTGGTCTCCCTTGGACTCAGGTAGCACTCACCTTTCTTGTTCTTCTCTTTGGTGACCACAGTCATTGCCATGGTGCCAGAAAGCTGGGCTTCCCCACCATGGGGCAGGCGGGACACCTGCACTGAGCGGAAGACGCTCTTGAGGGTGTTTTTTGAGCTGGCGTCCCTCTTGTCACCTTCCCTCCTCCGCTCCCCAGGGTGGCCTAGCCAGTAATCCACCTGGAGGCCAATCACATCCCCATATGGACTATTGGGGCTCCTGCAGAAGGACAGAAATAAGAGGTCAGCTTTGCCCTTGGGCCCAACTACATGGGCCAGGTAGGGGCCAGCAGCAGGCTGCCAGTTCTGGGAGCAGGAGAAGGAGGAAGCCGGCTGCATGGCTCTTCCCTCCGGTCACACAGGATCAGCTCCTGTCGGGTGGAGAACCAGGCTGCTGAGAACAAAGCCAGGAAGGGATAAAGGCCCATGTCATAGTAAGAGAACCAAACAAAAATGTCACCTAGTGAGGGAAGTAGAAAGGAAGCTCTGTGAAAAGTGTGCATACATACACCTGCACACATGTGCGCACCCACGCACACACTCAGCAAACGAGGCCAGAGCCGCATAAGGCAGGAGAGGGGCAGCAGGCAGGGCCAGAAGCTCTGCCCCACAGTCCCAGAGCAGCCTGGGGAAGTCAGGGACCTGACCTGAGCTGCTGCTTATGTATGGCACCTTTAGCTCAGTGGTAATTTTAGCTCCTAGGAGAAAAGGGCTGATGCTTTCTTGAAAGCCGGCGTCAGACACAATAGGTACAAGGGCTCTGAAAGTCATCTGACTTTTCTTTCTGCCTTGTTTCAGTGGTTACATTAAAAAAAATAGCTTAAATTGGATGGGAAAGGAGGTCGAGGAAAAGGTTGGTCCCAGAGCCTCCCAAATCCAGGCTGAACAGAAATCCTTCACAGGGGAGAGCAGAGAAAATGCCCCTAGATGCTTGGACTTGCCAGGGGCCTGGGGCAGGGCATGGATGTGTTCCTGCACTACCCCTTCCAGACCAGTCAGGAGAAGGCCATGAAGGGCAATGTAAAGAGGAAGGAGAGTGAAGGACACAGACTGGGACTGTAACTCCAGCGTGGGTCATCTTCAGGGGATACAACACTGTCATTAGTGCCCCGAAAGCCCCTGCCCTGTGCTTCCCCAGTGGTACATGGAAAGGAAAGGGACAAAGGCAGAGGAAAGTGGCAAAAGATGCTGTCCTCTGCTCCTGACCATGGGCTATTCTTTCCTGTCTGGAATCTTTCTTCCCCCAGGCTTGGTGCAAAAACAGCTTCCTGGCCTTTCACCTAAGCCTTAGACCCCAGAAATCCTAAGGCTCCCCACCACCCATCGTAACTCCCTGCACACTCAGGGCCGAGGTCGGCTCCTTTTGCGCCACGGGCCCAGCCTGCATGTATACTAAGTGGATGGAAGTGGCCTCTCTGCAGGCCCAGCTGTCTAGAGCCGATGAACACTACGCTGTGCAGCCTGCAGAGGGGCCCACTGCCCATGCTGCCCCATTCTACCTGCATCTCTCCGAGGCCAGCAGGCAGAGACTGTTCCCCCACTTCCTCTGTCCAGTGCCTGGCCCCCTGCTAACTAGCCTCTGCATCCTCACCCAGTGTCCTCACCCAGTGTGCTTTTTCAAGGCCAGGATGCTACGCCAGGAACATCAGCCAAGGCTGCTGGGGGGACATGGCAGATGGACAGGTCTGGACAAGAGCCTTACCCCATGACGGCAAGGGTGCTGCTCATGGACGGGGAGGAGGGCGGGGTGGCTGTGGCATCTCGGCTGAGGCCAGAGCTGGAGGGCGGTGATGTAGAGGGCACGGTAAGGCTGACCACAGGTGAATCATCCCCGTCACCTGTGGGGAACAAATACCATCAGCCAGAGGCAGCCACCCCTGGTCTGTTGGTGGCAGGGAGCCAGGTACTTTCCTGCTGGGCCCCAGGTTTCTCCATTTTTCCTCCCCCACACCCAGGGTGAGGCCCCCATCTTCCTGTTCAAGCTGCTTCCCAGCATAGCCCAGGCCTTTGGCCAGTTGGTCCAGGGAATGACCCGAAGGTGCCACTCTCACCCCAGAGAAGCAAGGAGCCCAGTGTACCTGTAGTGGAGGGTGAGTCTTCAACCAGGCCTACCTTCACCACCTGTAGGAAGGAAGGACACGTTAGATCCTCTTTGGAGGCAGGTGAGCAGATCCAATTGCAAACAGATGACCAGGAACACAGCCTTTACCACAGGACATTTTTTTTTTTTTTTTTGGAGACAAGGTCACACTATGTAGTTCAGACTGGTCTTGAACTCACTATGCAGCTCAAGCTGGCCTCAAATTCATAGCTGGCCTCAGGCTCTTAAGTACTAGGATTATAGGCATGAGCCACCATACCTGGCTTATCATAGACATTTTATCACAAGCTCTTAAAAGCATCATGTATCTGGAGCAGACCAGGTTAACAGATAAAAGAAACAAAAAACTCCAGTTCAGGGGTGGGGTGTAGCTCAGTGATAGAGTGCATGCTTGGCCTGCATGAGGCCCTGGATTCTATGACTAGTGTGTATGCACACACGGAGAAAAACAAAAACAAAAACAAAAACAAAAAAATAAAAACAGAGAAAAAAGACAAGATGCCCAATGGGCCCATGAGACTTCGTGGTTCTTCCCAGGGATCAGTAAGGGTAAGGGCAAGCACAGCCTGAAGGCAGGAAACATATTGGTGTCCTGTCTCATTTCTTCTACAATCTCATAGGGAGGGGGGATGGGAGGTGGGAATCGTCTCTGTCAAAATGGGCATGTCTCGTGGCACAGTGCAGTCAGGTGAACCCTGAACGAGCAGGCTGCAGTGCCAACGCCAGCCTTCTTTCCCTTTCTGCTTCCCTGGAACCAGGAATACACATGACAAGGTCCCTTAGGAATTTCAGATTTCCCATGGTGAATTCTAAAAACACTAAGAGGCCCTTCAGTAACTGGAAAAAGATGTAACTAGAAATAGACTTGGTGAAAGTCCCCTGTGGCTGGAGTATCAGGTGAGTCCTGTGCCCAGGTGCATGGGTCAGCCCCAGGCAGCGGAGCAGCTGGAGCACTGCTGCCACGCTGACTTAACACTCTGGGCTTCTTGGATGTAGATGCCCTGTCCCTTCGCTCCCCTGGTAGTTTGTGAGGCCACTAACTCCTTTAACTTTAAAAAAAATTTTTTTTTGTGGTACGGGAGACCAGAAATTCTAGGAAAGTACTTTGCACATATTAGGAAAATGCTCTACCACTAAGCCGTGCTCCCTAAGACATTTAAAAATTTTTTTCATTTCTTGACTTTGAGGTCAGAGGGAGCAGCAACCCCTAGTTCTATGAAGGCATGAATCAAACAGGCAGTGTAGAGCTGGACACAGTGGTACACATCTGTAATTCCAGCTATTCCAGAGGCTGAGGCCAGAAGATCTCAAAATCAAGGCCAGCCCTGGCAACTTAGCAAGACCTAAAATAAAATTAAAGAAAAAAGAAGCCGGGCATAATAGTGCATGCCTATAATCCCAGCATTTGGGAGGCTGGGGAAGGAAGATCGCTGTGAGTTTGAGGCCAGCCTCGTCTACAAAGTAAGTTCAAAGCTAGCCTGAATTGGACAGTGAAACCCTGTCTCAAAAAAAAAAAAAAAAAAAAAGAGAGAGAGAGAGAGAAAGTAGGAGCTGGAGATATAACTTAGTGGTAAAGCATAAGGGTTCAGTCCCAGTACCACAAAATAAAGCAAAAACAAAAGCTACCAGCACAGGCAGTGGCCAAAGTCCTGGGGCCTCTAGGGTGGGAGCAACCCCAGGCAGGGAGTCACTGTACTGCCAGATAGGCAAGCAGGCGTGGCCCTAGGAGGGCTGCTCACTTACCTAGCTAGGATCACTCAGGTCACCCAGTCTTGGTTGCTTAGAAATCAAGGATAGTGGCAAGCTAGACACCCCTACCTGCTACTACCCCTTCCCCTCTAAAAGCTATGAGGGGATCTTCCAGATTACAGAAAGAGATACAAGCTGACGTGGAAGGAAATCAGAATGTCTTGTAAGTGGGTAGGGAAGTTTTCAGTCTTCTTGTGGGACTCAGTCTCATCTGGGAGGCCGTCTAGGTCAATCTGTGCCTGAGATCTAGCAGCAGCCCAAGGGAACAGATTAGGGACTGATGTCCCTGACACCAAAGACATCCAAGAGATTTTTTTTATATCAAAATTTACTAGTACAAACTTTTCCTTGATTAAACAGAAAGAAAGTATCCATTACTTTTAGTGGTATCTAACCCTGAATGCAAATATCTGATTTTCCTCAGGTGCAGTGATATATATCTGTGGTCCCATCAACTGGGATTACTGGGGAGACTGAGGCAGGAGGATTGCAAGTTTAAGGCCAGGCTGGGCAACTTAGTGAGATCCTGTCTCAACACAAAAGAGCTGAGGAGATAGCTCAGCGGTAGAGTATGTGTCTAGCATGTGCGAGGCTTTGAGTTTGAGCCCCACCACTGAAAACAACAAGTGTTTTCAAACCTTTCCTCAGAGTACCATGATTCACTATTTGTGAAGGCACTTCCTCTTCTCTAGAAGCCACCCTCTGGCATCACTCCAGAGGTCCACACACTCCAAGTCCAGGGCCTGGTGCAACGAACAGGAGACACCAGTGACAAACTGGGGAGAGTTAGTGATTCAGGAAAAGGGGATCCTAAAAGGCACAGCCCAGTAAACGTCTGGCCCTGGAGCTTCTCCACTTCGTTCTCCAGTGTGGGGCTTCGTGTGCACTGCGGGGTGTCCAGCAGCATCCCTGGCTTCTAGCCATGAGATGCCAGGAGCACCGCAGCTCAGCTGTTGTAACCAGAAATGTCTCTTGACATAGCCGGACAGTTTCTCCAAAGAACCACTGTTCTGGACGAATCTTTAACTTTTGTGTATTAGGAAGGCAGGAGGGCCAGAGGACGGGGACATGAAGAGGGGAGCCAGTACTCACACCAATGAAGGGAATGAACTTCTGATGGGAGTCTTCATCAGGGCTGTGAGAGACAGAAAAGCTTTGTGGTTAGCAGGTTTGACTAGGCAGAACAATGGGGAAATAAGCTGTCCATGTTTCACTGTTGCTCGGAGGAGCCCTGGGCTTTCCCTACAACTTCCTGTCACATCTCAGGGTGGCAGGAGGGCCCCTCATAGCTGTCACCAGGACAGGCTACTGAGGGGTGGGAGAGGAAATAATTTAACTGGAGCTCATGTAGGAGGGGAGGCCAAGGGCCAGGAGAAGTGTCTAGATGAAAAGGGATAAACATGTATCTTTTTGGGTTCCAATGACTGGAAATGGGGTGTGAAGAATATGGAAAACAGGACAGAAGGATGTGAGATTCCCTGAACTCACCCGACCTGTTCTTCAAAAACTCTCCAGAGCAGACTTACAACTTATGCCGGCAGGTCAGCATGGCTTCGGCCACAGGCAGCTGGTGTGTCACAGCTGCCCCACTGACATACTGCATCACACGGCCCACCACGTCCAGTTGCTCTGCAGAGAAGCAGGGAGGGGAACATCTGTTCAGCTCAGCAGCGGAATCTGCGACCCCCTGGACAGAGACCCAGGCAGAGGCCTGTGGAGCTGGAGCTGGAGCCGGAGCCGAAGTGGAGAAAGACCTCTCAGAGACTCTCAGTTGTAAACTGGCGGAGCCATGAACCAAAGGTCGCTCAGGAACACTGAGTTTCTTACACCTCATCTCCACAGGAGCTGGGCCCCTTCTCTGGCTGGGCAGGGCCCTTACTTCTGGATGAGGGGGGAGTTGGACTGACAGTAGGAGTGTCCTGAAGGGAAGGGCTACACAGGATGGGTCACCACTCCAGGAAAGGAACGGCAGGAGAGGGACCCACAGGAAGGAGAGGCGGGCCCCTACACTCCTACCCTTCCCCGGCTGTGCCTCTCTCTAGGTGGGAGCCCCCTTGCCAGGACCATTACCTGACACTGGGGGCTCCGAGCGACTGAACAGGTCTCTCCATGCAGAATCAAGGAAGGTGCTGCTGTATCTACTGTCGACTGAGCCCAAGTATTTGGCCACAGGGTGAGAACCTGGCAGGCAGAAAGCCAGAGAAAGGGGGTGGACTAGTGAATGGATGGTCAGAGCAGTTGGCCCCAGCCATGGTCCTGCCCTTCGATCTTTTGGATGGTCTCATCCTAGGACCAATCCCTCATCCTGGAGCAAGAGTGGGATCCGCCTGGAGAAGCAGGTGTGTGACCCACACTTTTGGGTGCTGTGTAACTTTCTAACTTTACCAAGGGGAATGATGAGGAAGCGCATGTAGCTCAGCCAGTCAGAGGTCTTGATGGCCAAGGACTTGACAAAGAACCGGAGGATGGAACTGAGGTAACTCTGGCCTCCCACGGCTGCCACTTTGACTGGTCTTGGCATGGAGGAGTTGCAGTTGCAGCTAGGGAGAAAGAGGATTTTCATATATCATGCTTGGGGCTCACCACGATCCTGCTTAGGGCAGCCCCAACTTCTAACAGCACAGCATCTCAGCAAGCCACAGCAGAAAAGCAAACTGATAAAGCAATGCAGAGACTCAAGAAGCCACAGCACCATTCAAGAGGGCAGATGGCTGTCCGAGAAGAAAACAGAAGAGCTGAGGCTAAGAATGAGCCAGCAATGCTGCCTGGGGAGGGCCTGGCTCAGAGGTCTAGAATCCTTGCTCTGTCACATGGGAAAGACTCCAGGCCTTTCTAAGAAGGTTCTGGAGAGGGAAAGCACAGATTCCCAACCACTAAGCAGCACATTATAGTCAGAAGACAGAATAAAAAGTCCTTTTATTTTTTTCCCTTTTTTTTTTTTGTCTTTTTGAGTCAGGGTCTCACTATGCAGTTCAGGCTGGCCTTGAGCTCACTTTGTAACCCAGGCTGGTCTCGAACTTGCAATGATTCTCCTGCCTCAGCCTTCTAAGTGCTGGGATTACAGGTGTGTGCCACCACGCCTGGTTTAAAAGATCTTTCTAAAACCCCAGGTTCTCTCTCCATCATGGGCTTAGGAAGAAAGTGAGGCAAATCAAGGTGTTGTAGGTGTCTGGGCAGGTCGAAGGGGCTCAGTGCTAGCAGGCCTGCTGCTCTGTCCCTCACCATACACCCTGAGCTGCAGGTTCTTAATCTGACAGGGGCAGGAGGCCCTACTGCTTCTTGGAAGTCAGGTGGAAGAACGAGGTGGAGGAGGGTACGCTGGAGCCCTTACTAGCGCTGAATCCGGGTGAGCAGAGCAGAGAGCACGGCCTGGACCTCCACAGTGGAACAGGTGCACACGACGGGCTTCCTCTGGTCCTGGAGCAGCTCTGCCACGTACTGGCAGAGAAGGAAAGGGGCAGGGACACGGGTGAGGTCACGTCTCCTGACAAGCACTAAAAAGGGCGGCAAAGCCCTAACCAAGCTTTCAAGCCCTGTCCTCTGTGGTTTAGGCCAAAGCTGGTGAGGCTGTCCTGAAGGAGAGGATGGGGCAGCCCTGAGGAAACACTGACTGTGGTAGTGTGGGAGACAGGGCGGGCTTCAGATGTAGCCCTCACGGCAGCTGTTATTGGTACTGCGTCTCACAAAGTAGATAGTGCAGAGGGAGCGTGCAGATTGCTCTGCGCCTGCTCAGAGCTGCACCAGAAACTAGGCGCAGCCTCAGTGTCTTACAGTACTCAGTGCTGTTGTGTTTTTTTTTTTTTGGTATTGGGGATTAAATTCATGACCTCATGCTTGCCAGGCAGGCACTGTGCTTCTGAGTCATATTCCACCCCACCCCCCTTTAATCTTTTGAGACAGGGACTCCTTATGTAGTTCAGCCTGGCCTTGAATTCTCTAGGTAGCCCAGGCTGGCTTTGAACCCTGTGATTCTCCTGCCTCAGCCTCCCAAGTGCTGGTATACCAAGTGTGTGCTACTATGCCTGGCAGCACTTAGTGCTTCTCAAGCACCCCCACTGCACATCTACCCAGTGCACATGGTACCCTGGGAGGCAGGGGCTGCAAGCAATGCTGGCTGCTCTCTTTTTATAGATGAGGAAGCTGAGATATGTAACATAAACTATTAAATGTAACATAGACTATTAAACAATTATATATAACATAAACTATTAAATTAGAGCTCAGAGCCCTGGGTGGGGTCTAGGGCATGAGGTCTGACACACGGGGTCACTCTCTGGCTTTTCTGCATGCTGCTTTGGGTAGTACACCCTAAGCATCCACAGACTCCCCACTGGGGTCCTCCATACTTTTACCTGGCCCTGCCAGTCAGTGGTGTTCACCAGGATGACATTTTCTGGGAGGGCGGCATCAGATACCAGGATCTGATTCAGCTGGTCATATAACACCTTTCTTGGAATCTGTAGGAACAGGTATGTTAGGCACTCGCAGGGAGGGCTGGCAGCAGGTACTGGGAGAACTCCCAGCGGGGGGGGGGGGCAGGGAGCAGCCGCTAGAAAGGAGGAGGAACAAGCAGAGAATCCTTGGACACACTGTCACACCAGGTGTGACACCACAGTAGCCCTGTGGCAGGACTGCAGGGCTGGAGACAGAGGGGAGGATGGCAGGAGTGGGGGAGTGTGAAGGGCAAGCAGGTGCTGGGAGAAAACAATGAGGGCAGTGGGGAGAGAAATAATGAGAGCACAGCAGAGCAAAGGTATTTCAGGAACAGTGATTAACCAGAAGGACAATACCTCACCCTAGGCACCAAGCTATCTAGTCTATTCTAGTCTCCTTGATTTGCAGCTAGGTAATAATGTCAAGCTCAGGAAGCCACGCTGACACATCCCCCACCCCCAAATATGTATGGGGGAACAGACTGGCTGCTTAATGCTAGGAAGACAGAGGGGATCCCTTCCCACACTAATGCCACAGCTTCTCGGAGAGAACACACTCCTCAGGGTCCTGTTTCTTCCCACTTCTCCAGCCTGCTCACTCCTGGGCTTGGAAGGGGCCTAGGAGTGGGTTGAAATGATCCTGTGGTCAATTGCGGAAGGATCAAGGGAGCATTTCTGCTCTGACCTCTGTTCCCTGCCACCCTAGCAGTGAAGCTAGTAAACATCTCTCTATAGGTCTTTCACTGGACTTTTTATTTACAGTATTTCAAGTACTCCTCCTTTTCCCTTAGCTGTCCAAGGAGGATGACAAAAGAGAAACTTAAGTCCAGGCAACCTCAGAGAGCCCTGGTCTTGCCAGGGGACCCATACAGACCTGTGTGCTGTGGCCCAGGTCAGGCGAGCGCTCGCTGTCAGAGCTGTTGGTCCTCTCACTCAGGGGCTTGGAGAGCTGCCGCTCCTTCAGGGGTGTGCTCCTCTTCTGCCGGGGTGTGTGAGTCCCTTCCACTTTGCTGACCAGGCAGGGAGGGAAGGGGTTAAACAGGCCCTCCAACCCCAAGGCAGAGGAGCCTGGAGAGCTTGTGAAGGTGGGTCAAAGGTCTGTGCCACCCTTTCCCTCCAACCCTGTGTACCTGGGGGAGGCAGAGCCCTGCAGATCTGTTTTGCTGGACTTCATGGGAGTTTTGACTTTCTCAGGCACAACCAGACTTGTGCTCATGTCCCCAAACATATCCGGGTCAGTGATTTCCTGCCATGGAGGAAGGGAAGCAGAGGTTACTTCCCATGCAGTGACCACTCAGAGCCTTCACAGAGCCCTGCCAGGGCCCATCAACACCACATGGAAGCTGTCTGTTCCCTTTCTTCCTGAAGTGCTCCCACTGTGCTGGGCACCTAATGTTCCTGCCCAGCTCTGCCCCCTACCCCTTTACAAATGATCTGTCAGTGCACAAAGTGATGGCTGGTAAGGGGGCTTCTGTAGGTAGGGAGGGACCCTGTGTGCATTTTCCTAGTTCTCTGATGGAGAAGCAGTATCTCATCAGGGCAAGGCAGGGCAGGGCTGTGGCCTAGGGACCTGGCAAGGTTTACAGCAGCATTCTTCACCTTGGCCAGACCCATCCTGCCTCTGCTTTGGAACGACCACTTCCTTCCAATTCAGATGCCAACTCCCATCATCCACCTTCCCACCTACCTTCCTTTCACACTCCAACCCCACCCTTTGCCTTTCCTAGATCACTTTCAATAAGCTTCACGGTGCTTCACCTCCCCCTCCTCACACTACTCTGCTCACCCCAGGCTGTCTTCCTAAGGCACAAGGTCATCGTATCAGGGAACTATTCAGATAGCACAAAGAACTCTGCATTGCTTCAGCGGGCCTTCGAGGCCTTTCCTAACATGGTTCCAGTCCATGGGTGGAAGTTAACCCCCTGTAGGGGTCCCTGGGCTCAGTTTCCCTAAGGCTGCTCCCACATGTGCCATGTATCTGCACCTGCCCATCTTTTATATTTTAAAATGTTTACTAGAAATAACTTCCATGAGGTCAAGTGCTCAAATCTAAGATGAACTTGATTCTTTTTGAGTCTCTCTATATACCCAGGCTAGCCCCTAACTGGCTGAGCCACCTCCACCCTTGCCTCAGGCTGGGGTCAGAACCCAGGGGCTTGCTCGTGCTTGGCACCCACTGAGCAACACCCTCAGCCTGAACTTGTAGGGACAGTGTCAGGGATCACTAACCAAAACAAGGTAAACGTGCATTCCCTTTCCTACTCCCACGGATAACAAGTGTCTTGGCTTCTACCATTATAATGAGTTCTATTAATTTGTGAATTTCATAAATGGGACCCTATGGCATGTACATTTTGGTGCCTGGCTTTCTTTTCTCGACACTAAGATTTGGTCAGTCATTGGGGACTTCTTCTGAAAACATTACTGTACAGTAAATCCCCAACTTATGAATGAGTTTCATACCAGGAGAATGGAAGGTTTGAAGGTCAGATTCATTTGTAAGCTGACAAAGTGAGTATTACATAGTACCCCTGTGTAAGTTTGTAAGCTGGGGACTTACTGGTAGCATTACATACAGTACAGACTGCAACAAAGCAAGAGTGGGAACTGGGTTATTCAGATTGATGAGCTATAAAGTATAAGCTAGTATACTACATTTTAAATTAATCTTGAATCAAGTCTGTTTTTATCATATGCAAAATGTGCAACATGGCATTGTTTATTACAGGAAACATAAGCCTGAAATCACTTTTTCTTGGATTCCATTCAACCACCAGAAAGTCTTGCCATAAGGCTCACATGCAACACATCCCCACATGGCATTCTGGAAAGTGCCCTGCTCCTCCCATCCAGTGTCCAGCCTCCTGTCCCACAGGATGACCTGCACGGTGTTCTGGAAGGGCAGCTCAAGCAACCTCTCCCTTTCTGCACCCCTCTGTGGCTCTCCGGGTCTCACAGGTCCTCACCCCAGGTGTGCAAAGGTGGCTCCCTGGTGATGGGGCCCAGAGGGCAGAGATCATGGCTCAGCCACCTCTGCTTCCCCTGCACTCACTCAGTATCAGCAGGAACACAGTATGCTTATATGCAATTCGCTGTTCAGTTCAGCTGGGCATCCCAGCCAATTTAACTCCATTCACCTGGGCTCTGGCAGGAGGGAGCTTCTCAGTAACCACACTGAGGCTCAGTGCTGTGGGCTGCCTGGCCAGTGACAGAGCAACATCCCAGGGGGAGGAGACGGCTCCTCAGGGAAAACACTAGTCATCAGCTTTCAGAAGTACATGATGACAGTGAAAAATGATCTATTCTAGCATTTGACCAGCTTTAACAAAAGGGCAGGATGGGAATATTTCTGGTTTATTAATTTGAGGAATAGCCTGGTCTCTAGGGTAGGTTTCATTCCATGGGTAAGAATTCAGGAGAAAGAGGACACAGAATATGTACAAGCCTCACAGATTGAGGCCACATTTCCAGGGTAGTCCCAAGAGTACTTCTGCCTTTATTTAAAGAGTTCATCCTGAAGTGGCTACAATGGAAAACTGAGCCGTACATACCAGGGTGTCCGTTTCAGTCAGACTGTCATCTTGGTTTTTAATCCAAGTAGATTTGACTTTTTCTAGTGCAGCCAATTCCATCTGCAAAAATTGTAACTATTAGTTATCCCCCACCCAAATAACCATCACTCTAACTTGTTTTACTAGATCCCTAGGATGCTTAATTTAAAATTTTTTTTTGGTTTTTTTTTGAGACAGGGTCTCAGTATATAGTTCAGATTGGCCTGAACTCACTATGTAGCTCAGGTTGGCCTCAAACTCAGCTGTTACCCTACCTTAGCTTCCCAAGTGCTGGGATAACAGGCATGCGCCACCACGCCTGGCTACTTTTACTTAATTTTCAACCTCATAAAACCTTTAGGGTTTTCATCTTACTAGGGGGCTTATTTTTGTGAGAATAGAGGAGTCACTTTAAAAAAATTATTACATCAGTGTCACAGAGATGTGGAACCTAGAAATTTTGACTCCCATTGGATGCCAGGAAGAAGGTTTAGTTAGATGTTTTTGCTACGGGACCCATACAGTCTTTGCTCCCAGATTCAGGGCACATTCTTGCCTAAAAGAGATATATGGGTGCCTCCTTCGACTGTCCAAGTTCAGGTCTTTCATTTTGAGACTGAAAATATCAATGATAACTGAATGCTTTTTGTTAGGTAGGAGCATCCGGAAAACCCTATACTAAGCAAGAACATGTCCAAGGTGAAGTCACTTAGGTATGAATTAATTCTCCAGTTGTCCCCTGATTTTATTAGTATTTCTCATAAATACAAAAAGTTTATTCTGAGCTAGGGGTGCAGTTTGGTGGTGAAGTCTTGCCTAGCATCTGTAAGGCCTTGGGTTCAATACCCAGTACTGTAAAAAAAAAAAAAAAAAAAGTTCATTTTACAGATATATAACCACATATTTTCTATTTGCCAATATCTCTTCTAGGTGTGCAAACACCAAAGTCCCAGTTATGAGTCAGGTGGGCTATAGTCTTGGATGTCAGGAGAGCACTGGCCTCAATCTCTTTTATTTGAGGGCACTAATGGGGGCAGAAAATACAAAGGAAATCCTAACTTCTCTCAACTACATACAGTGTTTTCTCTGAGTAAATTATATAAACCTGGGAGCATCAGGTTAGTTAAGATCTTGGGGAGGTAGATGGGGGCAATGAAATGAACAAGGACCACAGAGGCAGCTCAGTAGAGGAGTCCTGCATCCCGTTCTAAGTCTGGGTGCCCCACCTTGGCCTGCTGACCATGGGGCCGGGTCAGTGTCCGCGGGGGCAGCTGTCCTGCGCACTTGGGATGTTCAATAGCATCCTCAGCCTTGACTCATTAGGTGCCAGTGGCCATCTTCTCCACTGCTGACAATGAAAAATGTCTTCCATCATTGGCAAATGTCTCCTGGGAGCTAAAACCATCCCCAGTGGAGAACTAAGACCCAGAGCCATTTCCAAGAGGAGCCCAACACACTTCAGCCAGGTCTGGTGCCCCAGGACTTGTGTGGTAGCTCAGGGTGCCTCAGGCTTACACTGCTGGTTCATTTGCACATTGTCTACATGACTGATCAACATTAGTAACTGAGGCTAGAATCCCAGAAAATCTCTGCGCAAACCCCAGAGTGATAATCTCATTCACCTGGGGATCTCAGCAGGAACTGGGGTGAGGAGGAGTCCCACTGGGTGGTAACAAGAGCATGCCTTGCTGACCAGCCCTCTGACACTGTTTCTACAGTAAAGTGTCAATATTTGATAGCACCTACCCTTCCACCAGTTAAATTCTTAAGATATGTGATGAATATAAAAATTATAAAAAACTCAGCTTCTCCAAGCTTCTTCTGTTCCTATGAATTCGAAGGGTTTTTCTCATCCAGGACTCTGGAGCTCTCACAGCACCCAATGTATCTGCCTGTGTGGCACTGGAGGTATTTCCTGAAGTGCAGTAGTCTGTAGCATGTGCCCACGGGCAATGGTAGCTACTGAGCAGTGTGCATGCTCACTTGTGTGTGTGTGTGTGTGTGTGTATGAGAGAGACTGAGAGAGAGAGATTGAGAGAGATAGAGAGAAAGAGAGAGAGGCTGACTGACTAGTCTTTAACACTTTTATCAACAATGCTATGGAAATAGCAACTTCCAGCAGCAGGCAACCTTGGCGGAAAGTCTGCATTGAAGGAGGCCTCCTGAAGAGCTGTGGAGGCCTACAGTTATTAGCTAGGAGAAGCAAATTATGCTGTTATGCTCACTGCTCAAGTCTTGAGAAAGTTCAACAACTACAATAATTTGCATCAGCAGAAATTCCTTCTGATTCTAGTGATAAAATGAATCATCTGAAAATTTGGAGAAAAAAAATTAAGAAAAATATATAAACAGAGCTGGAGATGTAGGTTAGTGGCACTTGCTTAGCATACACAAGGCCCAGGGTTTGATCCCTTTGCACTGGAGAAAAAAGAGAGAAAAAGTACTGATGTTCCTCATTAGGGACAAGAGGCCATCAAGGCGAGGCAGTGGGTGTACAGCCTCTAAACACACATGATTGCCTGTCTTCCCTGTTCCATCAGGAAGCTGTCCATGTGAGAGCACAACTTTATTCTGCTGTTCCCAAAGTGCCTTTCCACTGATGGGAGTCCACAGTTCCACACCCACGTCAAGACATATGGGAGCCTTCGAAATAGAAATCTCAGCAGGGAAGCAAAAAGCCACTCTAAGGCTTGGCTAAGAGAAACAGAAATTGAAGTACTCATATAAAAGACATCTAGAGTCTATCAATTTTAGGAGTCTAAAACTTAAGTGGCTCTAAGGAATTATAACAAAGGCAACAGTAGCCTGTACTTACTGCAGGTCCCATGCAGCAGGACAATCAATCAGCACAGCACACAACCATTACAGCCTGACCACGTGATCTCACTGCACCTCCACTGGCCTTGTGAGCCAAGTTACTCTTTACATTTACTTTGCAGCTGATGAAAAAAAGGCTTGGGAACCTGCCCAAGGACATCCAGTGGAATGATGGAGTCAAGATTCAAACCCTGAAGTTCAACCCTGTGCAGATGTAGTTTTTGCTGAAATAGGAGCCTTCGGCTATCATATTGTACGGACGGATCCTCTATTGACTTCTTTATTTTTGCTATATAGCCCAAGCCAATCTTGAATTCACTAGGTAGCCCAGGATGGCCTTGAACTCACAATCTTCCCACCTCAGATACCTGAGTGCTCGGATTACAGACATGTGCCACCATGTGTAGCCTCCACTGACCTGTTTTTTGAGACACAGTCTCTATGGAGCTCAAACTGACCTGGAACCTGCAATCCTTCTACCTCAGCCTCTCTAGTGCTGGGATTATAGATATATGGTAGTATCCCCATTTTTGACTGACTTTTGTGTTAACTAGGTTCCTATGCTGACACCTCCACCTTACAAATAAGTCATCTGGGCTGGAGATAAAGCTCAGCAGCACAAGTGCATACCTGGTAAGCATAAGGTTGTGAGTTAGATCACTGGTACAAAAAAAAAGGCATTTGAGGCTCAAAACGCCAAGGTATAATCCCACTACTCTGGGAGGCTGAGGCAATAGGATCACAAGTTTGAACCCATTCTAGGCAACTCAGAAATTTAAAAAGACTCCATCTCAAAATAAAAAAATATAAAAAAAAAATCAAGGTGATTTTTCTGTTAATGCTGTAAACCATATAACTGAGGCTAAAGCAGAATCTATAGCCAAATTCTGCCAGCCTAGAACCACCTTTATTAACATGAAACAGTTCTTGGTGACTTAACAACAATGATCACTAGCACTGATCGGTCACTCACAGCATGTTAAGTTGCTATGCTTAGTGCCAGCTGGGCACTGCCTAGACTCCTGTCGCACGCGTCCTCACTGCGGCATACTTGTTTAGCATTCCTAGAACCCTGTGGAGCAGCTCTTCCTTAGCTACTGGTGCTGGCCTTCTTTCCAGAGGGGTTACCCCTTAAGAGGAATCTTAGCCAGGTGGGACTGTGCACACCTGAGGTTGGAGGGTCAACCTGTGTTCAGGGCCAGTCTGGGTTACATGTCCAGAAATTGTCTTACCCAGTAACCCCCTCCTCAAAAAAAAGAACCTTAGGGTGAATCTGGTTCGAGGCCAGTGGTCTTTCCACAGGGGCAGTGACATTCAGTAGGATTCAACAGGGCCATCTGGCAGCCCCCTGTGAAGAAAAGTGGCTCCCACCTACATCCTAAGCCTTGATAGTACACAGAGTGAGGCCTCTTCCATTCCAGAAGCCCATGAACCAGGCTAGGAAAGTGCAGGCGATCTTAATCTGCAGGTGGCAGGCCTGAGGATCTCTGCGGGAGGATTTCCCTTGTGAGCTGTGATTCTCCTTCCTACACTTCCTAACACCCAGGAAGCCCGGCTTATTGGACCAGACCTACCAGCAGCACTTTAACTAGGAAGGATAAACTGGCAGACCGCGCCACCTGGTGGCAACAAGCACAGAAGCCACAAGTGCCCAGGAAACGGTGGTGGTGGCTTGCAGGCTCATGACAGGCAGCAGTCCTGTGCCACGACCACTGCTCTACAAGGAGATAGATGGCAGGCCTTGCAGCTTCTGTCATCTCCTCGCCGTTAAAACCTATTGGCAGTATTATCTGTGTATTTCTTCTGGTGAACAAATGACTATACCCCTCATCTGCTACCAAAGCAGCAAGAACTGGAGGTCTCAAGGATTTAGTTTCTCTCATCTAAGAAGACATAACTCTCTGCAGCAATCTCTCAACCCTGTTCTGGAACAGTATACAACACCTATCTGTCCTGAGCTGTGAATTAAGGAAAGAGCAGCTCCTCCAGGTCTAATGGTCTTGGCATCACCCTGAGCTCCTGCCTGTGACCTGCCACTGGGAGTCACAGCAGTCAGTTTTTTCTTCTTGCTCACAAAGCAAATGGGAAATTGCCCACTAAATTCTACTGTCTCCGAGTCCATTCCCTCCGAGCTCTCCCTAACAGAGCTGACTCACTTTCTCTAGACAGTCCTTATGGGGCCCTAGAGCCCTTTATACATGTTTCCTTCTCAGCAGGGCCATTTGGCAGATAGTCACTTTCCTGGGTGGAAACCACAGACTCAGCTACCATGTAATGGACACGAAGTGGGGGGGCTCCATGCTGTGGTGCGAACAAACGCAAAGGAAAACCTCACCAGCACAGCAATGTCCTTGGAGCACTGAACTCTAAGCCAGGCCAAGAGGAGGAAACTAAGGCTGCTCTTTTGAGATCCCAAGAGCCATGCTCAGAGAAGCATGTGTGAAGAGTGTGAAGTCAACACACTAGGTGCCTGTCCCCACCCCTTATTGCCATTAGTCTGCTCACAGGGCTGGTGGTGTCCTTTCCGAGGCTGCCCTTGCTGTTGAGGCTGCCAATCTCCGTCTGTGAGCTGGACTGCGACATCCCCTCAAAGAAGGGCCTGCAGCGAAGAAGCACAGCGGGGGTCAGTGGCTGCTGTGACTAACAGCAGCTCTCAAGAGCCAAGGGCTCAAGGCATATCAACAGCCTGGGCTTCCAGCCCCTGGTGAGGAAGAATGCTATGGGGCCAAAAGCAGGCCTGGGCCGAGGGACTTGCGGTGGGTCCTATCGGGATTTTCTCAGTTAAAGGCAAAATCAGTGATCACTGCCCAGGGAGCAGAAGTCTCGGAAAGCATGAAGGACCATGGTTCCCTGGAACAGGGGAGTGATGGGGGAAGGGACACAGTGGCCTAGAAATGGCATCAGAGGGCAGTCTGCAGAGGAGCTCTGGGCCTCACTTGAGCTTGGGCTTCGGAGTGCTCAGGATGCTCTCTGTCTCCTCCATTTCGGGACCACTGTCACTGGGGTTGTACATCTCCAGACTGTCATACAGTTCATCCAAGTCTTCTTCCACCTCTCGAATTTGCTCCCGGGACACATGCTCTAACCCGAAGCCCACCTACAGACAGAAAAATGATCTTTAAATTTGGGGTTCTGCCTATTAACAGTGATGGCCGTTGAGCAAGTCCCTTCTCCTGGGCTACATGTCAGCAGGCCTCCCTGATGCTACCTCCAAAGGGACGTAGCTCCCTATCACATTTGGTGGACAGACTGACGACGGCCTTCCTGTGATCTAATCCTGAGATCAGGGATGGGAGGCCACCTCACCCTCTTAGCTCCTCCTGATATCCACTCCAGGCCCTGTACAGGGAGGAAGGCTAGGGTCTTCCATGCCCCTCCCAAGAAGAGGCTAAAAGAGGACCCAGGAGCTAGGCTTGTGTGGCCTGTTCTGCCCTTCTCTGTAACCCAGAAAAACGGCAAGTAGCCTCTTTCTCAACATTCTTTATCTCCACTCCCTTTTCAGTCCCTGAGAAGCCTGGAATCAAGATCTCCAAAGTCCAGGAGGAGATGGCTTTCCTATCAATGTTGATTGCTGGCAACTCAAGGTCTGACCACTGATGGACATCTACTCATGCTCAGTTCACTGAAGGGGTATGAGGGGAAATTAAACAAGGGCAGCTGGATTTGTCACTGACATCTCTGTCAACCAGTGGCTGGGTGTAGGGGCTACCTGGCTCTGAACACTGTGACACTTCCTGCGCTTCATGTGGAACCCCTCCTCTTTCTTCAAGTTGAGTTCTTCCTTAATTGCCCTCTGCTAGGCATCCCAGTGGGGCAGGAACCATGATGCTACAAACCTGACTTCTGGAGGCTGAGCAGGAAAGGCATGAAACTCCAAGTATTCTACTTACCATTACCCTCAGAACTAAGAGGTCATACCTCGTCAGAAACTTTGAACCGCTTCAGGAGGGCTACAAACTTCTGTTTGATGTTGGGTTGCTGTGGGGACAAATTGCATAACTAGTTCTCAAACAGCTACTTGTGGTCAATTCAAAAGACACAGCCTCAAATCCATGAGAGGACAAAAAGTAGGGGATACAGTTCTTGCCCCAACTGGAAACCTCTGGGAGGACAGGCCTACGCACAGTGAATTCCAGTGCAGTTCCAAGGGACTGGGTGCAGCTGGGGGCAGAAGGCAGTCCCGTCTGTTCTAGCTCCTCACCCACACCCCAGTAACTCCCAGATGTGCACCTCTAGCCCATTCCTTGGTATTCTTCTTCAGATCTGGGGGACATTAATGAGTGCTCTGTACACACACACACACATTTCAGAATTGCATTTGCCCCCTTCCTACCTCACTGTGACCCAGGTAGCAACAGCGCTCGCCCATCCATCACTGAGTCCAGACCTGGAGCTTCCCCTCCCGGCCTCCAGCTCATGCTGGCTAACTCCCACCTCTTGTCTCTTCTCCCTCAGCATCACCACTGCTGCTTATGTCTGGATGCCATACCTTCTTTCTTTACATTTTTCTGGGACCACTGCAATGCATCCTCCCCACACTGGCCAGTGTCCAGTCTCATTTCTTCCAGAGTCCCCTGTGGTCTTTCCAGAGGCAAATTTGACCACATTACCCTGATTTGTCTGTTTGAGCTGCCCCCTTGTGGATGTTGGACCTATTAAGTGCAAGGGCCTGTCCTGACTGCTTTCAATAAAAATTTCTCCCAAATCCACTTAGTGAAGTTCAATTTTTTTTTTTTTTTCAAAAGAAAAGAGTCTCACTTTATGGTTTAGGTTCATCCTGAGATGAGTCTGTGTCATTAGACATTTCAGCTTCTGGATGGCACGGACCAGCTTCACTGATCTGTCTTCTGCTCAGGACCTAACACTTAGTTTGTGGCCATAAGAAGTTCTACTTAAATGTCAGGTTCACATCTGGGGATAGGAACAACTGACTTGCAAGTAACACTGACAGGCCTTTAAGAGGGGGTGGGAAGGGCATGTGCAACAGAAAAAACAACAAAAAAATTTTCAGTTTATAGTGAAAGAGAAGGAAGTAGGTAAGTGTTTAGGACACCAAGCTCTCAGTATGGAAAGAAGACTGCATACAGATAGGAGAAAATGAAAGACAATCATTAAGCATCCAGAAACAGACTGGAAAAGGCTTGCAGCTTCAGAACTACCTCGGGAGGAGTGAATGTTGATGGGGACACTGGGTGACACTATGGAAGGGCCACAGGAAGGGAGGACTTAGCCCAGCAGCATCCTTTAGGGAGAAATCAGGGCCTCCTGTGACTACAGAAGAAAGAGAAAAGTTCAGATAATGGAGGACCCTAGGCCATTCTTCCTTCTCTAAGTGATATGGAAGGAGAGGCTGGTCTCGGGAGAAGTGCCATCCAGGAGGCTCAGCTACCTGGGACAAAGGAGTAGTTCGCATCTCTCCAGTCACTGATGTGAAGGACAATGAAAACCATGGTCTGCAGGGTTTACAAAGAGGCCCCATGACCCCGGAGGCTGACTGTAGAAGTGATAATGCTGTTCTATGGTGGGACACCAGGCTTGGACACATCTTTGGAAAGGCTGATCTATGTTTCACCCCAAAGAGGACAGAAATCTTGTTCTCAGGGTGCCAGCCTCCAGGTTGTCTCTGCCCCCAAGAAAACCAGAATTTTTCCCCCAGAGAATTCCTTTTCTCTGGGGAAAAGGGAAACTGGGAATGTCTTTCCTAAAAGCTCTAGACACTTCTGACCCTTGCCACCCTTTGCACAGGATCTCCAGGGTCAGTAAGAGGACACCAAGAAGTTCAGGTTTTAGCTTCTCAGTCCAGAGCTCTCTTCATAGGGACTCCTGAGAAAAAGTAATTAAAGGCCTCTGTGCTCCAGGGTTATGAGTCCATTACAGCAGGAGCTACATCTAATGCAATTAAACCTTATCAAATCCAGGGTTTATACATGCCCCAAGGACTAGCCTATTATTTCTGGGGAAGTTCTACAAATGAGTAAAACCAGCAATACTAGTGAGAGCCGTCTGTCTTTCTTTCTATAATGGATGGGACTGCATTTGAAGCAATCATTTGGAAAGAGGGGAGGGACAGGGTGTCTGAGGTGTTCTGTTCCCTGACAAAGTATTTTACCTGTTCCAAATTCTGGAACAAGGGTTCTCAGCCTTTCTTCTATCTGTATAACCCAGAGCTGTAATACCCTGTCTGGCACAGGAGCTCCCTATCACACCAATTCTTTTTAATTTTTTGCAGTGCTGGAGACCAAACCCAGGGCCTCATGCCTGCTAGGCAAACACTCTGTCATTGAGTATATCTCTGGCCACATTAGGTCTGAATGAACCCCTCCTCTCCTACCCTAGGCTAAAAATCTCAGCTGTGTCACACCCTCAACCTGAAGCTCACCCTCGTGATGGCTGAAGTTGAAGTGAGTTTCCTCCGGGTCTTCTTTACTTTCCGTAGATCCTCATCTTCATAGAACAGGTCCTATGGAGGAAGGGAATAGAATGAGGCTTGAGCAGGGTACATGCCTATAATCCCAGCACCTGGAAGGCTGTGGCAGGAGATCATTCAGCCTGGGCTACATAGTGAGTACAAGGTCAGCCTGAACTACATGGAGAGACCCTGTCTCAAAAACCAAAAAACCCCAACAAAAACAAAAAATGATACAAACAAAAAAGAATGAGGCTGGGAAATCTTACAAGCTTCTAGATGTTCAAGGAGAGCTGTGGGAAGTACCTGCCCATGCAAAGGATCATCACTGCCTTCTTGTTCTGATGAAAAGCTCTCCTCCTCTTCCTCAGAGTAGTTGTCAATATCAGGAGAGCGATCTGGAACAGACACCACAGTAAGGTGGCTTTGCCCTGGGGAGAGCTGGTCTAAGAGACTTTGATAGA
Source organism: Hydrochoerus hydrochaeris (assembly GCA_004027455.1). Classification (NCBI taxonomy): domain Eukaryota; kingdom Metazoa; phylum Chordata; class Mammalia; order Rodentia; family Hydrochaeridae; genus Hydrochoerus; species Hydrochoerus hydrochaeris. The sequence goes on along the minus strand of PVLA01005188.1, from coordinate 12,286 downwards.
TGGGGATCAATACAACTGGACTGGAAGGGAGGGCCATGGCTATGATTCCGTTTCAGGGATCTGCAAGCTTCTCTTGCATGGGAACATTGCAGGTATGTCTTGCTCAGCTCTTCCAACGTGGTGATCAGGGCATGGGCTCCCTTATATTCTATAAGGTCTTCAAACACTGTACACATCTTACCAGACAGCTTGGACTTGATTCCTTCATGGTCAATGGGTTGGCTGGACAGGGAGTAGATCTTTATTTCTGCCACAGGCACAGACACATCCTTTACATTGCTGTGCAGGCCAAGCACCAGGGCACCCTCGTTAGGGTGCTGCATCACCTGCCAGCAAAGAATGGGGTAGAAACACCTTGCCACATCCAGCAACAGGGCTGGCATTTCTATAAACCCAAGGAATGTGCAAGACAATGGCAATGACATTCTACAGATACATTTTCCTTCTCACTTCTAGACCAGGGCCCATTATTCTCCTACTTCCTTCAAAAGCTTAACTTTAAAACTGCCTCTAAACTGGCAGCCTCAGCTATGCAGGTGGTAAGGTAGGAGGATCAGTTAGATCATAGGAGTTCAAGGCCAGCCTGGGCTATGCAGCAAGACCTTGTCTCAAAACACAAACAAAAAATGGAGGGCATGGTGACACACACCTAAGAATTCCAGCTATTAGAGAAGCTGAGGTAGGGGGATTGCAACCTTGGGCTTAATCCTCAGTACTGCAAACAAAACAAAACAACACAAAAGAAAACCAGTCTGTAGAAGTACCAGTGCTGGTCAGAGACCACGTGAGCTTAAAGATAACAATCTAGCCCTGAGACTGAAAGTGACTGCTAGATGGGAGTGGTGGTTCACACCTGTAATCCCAGTACTTTGGGAGCCTGAGGCAGGAGGACTGCAAATTTGAGCTCAACCCAAAATGGGTAATTTAGTGACTTACTGAGATTTACTCAAAATAAAAAATCCATACAGCTCAGCATGAAGCCCCTAGGTCCAATGCCTAGTACATAAACCAACCAACGAACCACAAGAAACCAAAAACTAAAAAAACCAAACCAATCCAAAGCACCCCAGCTAATCTCTAGTACCATATGTTGGCTTAGATCCTTCACAAAGAAACTAGTTCTCAAGACTGGGTGAGGCTAGACCTACAAGCATTGTGCAGCTGTCTCTGGCAAAAAGGAAAAAGAACTATAGATCATGGGAAAATAGTAGGGCTTAACATAGCCAGGGAAATGGTTGTTGATATTAATTCACTTCTTCTGTCCTTCATTGTGAGATCACAGAGTTTTTCCTCTTTAACAAAGTACACACACATATAACTATAAAAGTGTGTATGTGTGATAACTATAAAAATGTGTTTGTGTGTGTGTGTGTGTGTTTGTGTGTGTTTCTAGGAATTGAAGCCACTGAGCTACATCCCTAGTTCTTTTGTTTACATTCTGAGTCTAGGCCTCATTAAGTTGCCCATGTTGGTTTCATATGTCCAAAAGTTGTATCTTAGCCTCAGTAGCTGGGATTTTAGCTGTGTGCACCATGTATGGCTAGAAATGACTTTTAAAACTGGCTTGTGTGGTGGTGCATGCCTATAATCCCAGCACTTGGGATGCTGAGGCAGGAGGATTGCTATGAATTCAAAACCAGTCTAAGCTGCATAGTGAGTTCAAGGCCAGCCAGGACTAGAGTGAAACCTTTTCTCAAAAAACAAAACAAAACAGAACAAAACCTCCACACAAAATATTTTTTGTAAATAAGTACAAAATACCCATTAAGTTTATAGTAGGAAATTCTGGTAGACATTGTCTTAATATTAATCAAATGACAAAAGTTGTAACTGCTAAAAAAAGGCACAAATTGACATTACCTGCATCGAGGCTACACTGGGAAGAACAGTACTACCTGGGTGATAATTCTGCCAGAAATACACAAACTGAACCTAATCCTGAGACAATACTAAATGAACTCATATTGAGGAACATTCATTAAGTATCTAGCCTATACTCTTTAAAAACACCAAGGTCACAACAGACAGGAAAATCTGGGCACTGCTGTAGACTGAATACTACCGACATGGCAGCAAAATGAGACTTCAATATCCAGATTAGATATTGGGCCCTTACAAGGTCACTGGGCACCTTTAATCCCAGAATGAGAGGCTAAGGAAAGAGGATCACAAATGTGAGGGCATCTTGGGCAACTTAGTGAGGCCCTGTTTCAAATTTATTTTTTTATTTTACATTATTTTTTTGTTTTTTTGACACAGGGTCTCACTATGCAGTTCAGGATGGCCTTGAATTCACTTTAGAACCCAGGCTGGCCTCCAACTCATAGTGATTCTCCTTGTCTCAGTCTCCTGGGATTACAGGTGCTCACCACCATACCCAGCTTCCTGTCTCAAATTTTAAAAGGGCTGGGATGTAGCTCTGTGGTAAAGCACTCCTGGGTTTAATCCTTAGTACTCCCCCACTTGGCCCCATCCAAAAAAAAGTAAAATTAAACGCCTTCCAGCAGCTTAGGGAAATCATTTGTTAAGTGGAAACAGGAGGCCCAGTGCTGCTCCTGGCTTTCCAAATTACAGGCCAGCAGCTTGAAACCGTGTTCCACTCACCTCTGCCATGTTGATAAGTCCCACAGCCAAGGTCTTATAGCCCAAGATGGTCCGGTTCTTGTATCGCTTCCTCCTTTGCAACATGATCTGCAGCTTGTTGGCATCTCGCTTAAGGAAATGAGGGTACTAAGGAGCACAAGCAGATTCCAACAATTACTAAGCAACTAGGACCTTGGGGGTTTGGGTGCTGCCAGAGGACAAACCACCCTTTCACACTTTGGTTTCTTTTGTTTGTGAACTAGGGTGGTCAAGGTGAGAAAGAAGCACCAGGGGGCTAGTTCTGCTCACTGCCCGTTTTCCTGACAGCTTTGGGTCCACAAACTGTCTGTTTCTTTGCTATTTGGTCAGGTGTTTTCTCTGTGTGTCTTGATGTGGGCTACGGGAATGACAATGAGACACAGGCTAGGAGGGATGAGAAGGATGAAGATTATCATGTGGGGCAAGAGGAAACTGGAGATGATGCAGCCACCTACCAGGTTAGGTACTGCAGATCATTAAGGAGAGGGGATGGGCTGAGCATGGTAGGGTAGGGGGAACAGTAGGTGGCTACAATGTCATTTTAGGTAAGAGAAAGGAAGACTGAGCCATGCCTCAGGTCTCAGCAGCCTACCTGGTGTCAGCACCCTACCATAACTGGTTAAGGCACTGTGCTGGCCCTTGAGGCTATCCACAGACCTTGAAGCTATAGTTGAGGCTGGCTGCTCTTGGAGTAAACAGTGTCCAAGTTTAAGGGTTGTTTGAGGATTAGACTGGGAGTGACATATTAGAGTCCTAAGACTTAGCAGATTCTCACCTGAAGGGAAAAAGTTAATTGGAGCTCTGTTTCCACCAGGCCACTAGCTGGAAGGATGATCTCATTGGAGCGAAGAATTCTTTTTGACCCCTAAAATGAAGAAAAACATCTGTTAAAGCTGTGCCATGAAAAATCAGACCAAAAGAACCATGAACTTCTAAATCCTACAAACATTCTTATGGGCCCAAATATTTCACTGGTCTTGGTTGTACTTACCTGAATCAAGATACTGCCACAGGTGAGATGTTACATGCATTATGCTGTGAGAAGATGGCATCTTCATGTGTGTGCGTGTGCGCATGCATGTTTTAATTGTTGGGGGCTGAGGGGCCGGGGATTTAGCTTAGTGGAATAAGCACCTGCTTGGCAAGCGCGAGGTCATGAGTTAGATCTCCGATACCACAAAAAAAGGGGGGGCTGATACAGCGTCTTGTGTATGCTAGGTAAACACTCCACCACTGAACTACACCCCCAGCCCTTTAGCTGTGACATATGTGAAGGTTTGGAAGGTTGATCTATGCTGTAGCATGGATGTATTTCACTTTTTCATGAATATACCATATTTCATTTATTGACTCATCAGTTGATAGACTTTGGTTGTGCTGTGGTTTAGATCTAAAGTGTCCCCCAAAAGTCTCATGTATTTGGATGAAGAATAGCTCATGGGGTGCTATACTCATTAGTGGATTAGTCCACTAAAGAATTTATAGCTGACTTGCTGTTAGGAGGTGGCACCTGGTTAGAGGAAGTTCCTCCCTTTTCACTTTGCTTCCTGGCTACCATGAGTTAAGCAGTTTTTCGCTACCATGTCCCTCTGTTAATCAACCATGGACTGAGTCCTTTGAAAACCATGAATTGAAACAAACCTCTTCTCCTTAAAGTTGTGGGTGCCATGTAGTGTGTCCCAAAAATAACTAATACAGAAATGTGGTACCAGAGTAGTGTTGTCACTGTGACTATACCTGATCACTGTAGTTTAGAAGCCTTTGGAACTGGATTTAGAGAGGACTTTGGAAAAGTTAAAAGAGATCCAGGCTAGAAGTTTTAGCAAGTTATGAGCAGTGCCTGATGGGTGATGCTGGTCAGAGCTTAGAAGTCCAGAATGCTGACAGGAATGTAGAGAGCAAAGGCCAGGCTCAGGAGAAAATGAGAACCTATGGGAAACTGGACTAGAGGCTACATGTTTCACTCTGGCAAGGAATTTATCTACCTTTTGTCCATATCCCAAGACTTTGTGTGAAGCCAAAGTAGGATGAAATAATTGATCTGATGAAGGAAATTTCAAAGTAGCCAGATGTTCAGGCTGTGGCAAAATGCTGCTGGCTGTTAGTCAAATCTACAGTGAGAACCAGGAGAAAAAAAGCAGAAGTAAGTTATTTGAAAGTTTGTAGTTTTACCAGAAAGGAAGTACCTGCAAAGCTGGGGCCTAAGAAAGCATAGTTGTTGAAAAGATTAGTGTTAAAAGAAGCTGAGGACTTTGCATCAGGACAACAGGAAAGACGGCCTGAAGGCATGTCAGGAATCAGCAAGATCCCACTTATCTCAGGTTCAAGATACAAAAGTATAAATTTTTCATTTGAAGAGAAAGCTCCCTGGACCTCCTGTTTGAGAAGGACTGCAACAAACTGGCTCCTCAGGATTTATTTCACCATGCTCATCCATTTAGGTATTCAGAAACCACTGAAGACATGGTTCAAGGTGGCCCATCTACTCCTTGAATTAGCAGCAGACCTTGCTGCCATCCATATGGTGCTGGTTTTATAGGCATGCAGAAGGCAAGAGTTATGAGGTCAAGGTGGCTTCTACCCTAGATTTCAGAGGAAGATCTGAGAGGTTAGGCAATGTGACCTTGAGAAGGAAAGGTGTGAATTGTGAGAATGAAGCCAAAAGTGTAGTGTAGGCCACAGGAACTTAGAGATGTCAACAACATGGAACATTTGCCAAAAACAGCCACAGGCTGTAAGTAGAGCCAGCCCATGAGAGAGGCCATGTGGGTTGCAACCAGCAAGGCCTCATGAGTGGGGCTGCTGGAGCCCTGTGGAATGCACATCTGCTCCATGTACTGGGCATGGAGCTGCAGGATTTAATGTATACCCTGCTGGATTTTGGGTTTATTTTGGTCCAATTCCTTTCTATCCCTTCTTTTGGAATGGGAATGTTACCCCTGTGCCATCATCTGTTGGAAGCACTTATTCTTTATTTTTATAGGGGCACACAACTAAAAGTTTATCTTGTATCTCAGAGATCACCTCTGGACTTAAAACTTTTCAGCAATGCTATACCTGTTAGTCCATCTCTAAGTGACTCTCTAAGAGTCACTTAGAGATGGACTAAATGCATTCTGCATAATGAGATCAACGTGAGCCTATTGAGGGCAGGTGTGAAATTATGGTTTAGCTCTGAACTGTTCCCCCAAAGTCTTACATATTTAGAAGGTGATTGGATCACAGGGGCATCATGTTCATTATGGATTAGTCCACTGATGAGTTTATAGCTGACATGTTTGTAGGAGGTGGGGCCCGGTTAGAGGTAGGTCACTGGAGCATGACCTTGAAGGCTGTATTCTTTTTTTTTTTTTGAGATAGGGTTTCACTATGCAGTTCAGGCTGGCCTTGAGCTCATTTGGTAGCCCAGGCTGGTCTCAAACTCACAACGATCCTCCTGCCTCAGCCTCCTGAGTGCTGGGATTACAGGCGTGAGCCACCACGCCTGGACTCTGAAGGTTGTATTCTTGTCCCGAGCTCTTCTCTGCTTCCTGACTGCTATGGGTTAAGCAGTTTTCTTCTGCCATGTCTCTCTGCCATGCTGTTTCTTCCTTGGAACCAATCACTCATGGACTAAATTCTCTAAAAAACATGAATCAAAATAAGCTTCTCTTCAAGTTTCAAGTGTTAGGTCCCAGCAACAAAAAAGTGACTAATGCAAACTGTTTTTATGTTTTAGCTATTGTGATAATGCTGCTATAAACATTTGTATGCCAGGTTTCATGTTTTTGTTTCTCTAAATATATACCTAGGAATAGAATTCCAGGTTATAAGGTAACTCTGTAACTCCGACACCCAACACATCCTTTCCATACTGGAAACTGAAATCTGCACCCCCTCTCCTTTTGTCTTTTTTGAAACAGGGTTTCACTTTGTGGTCCAGGCTGGCCTTGAACTCATTTTGTAGCCCAGGCTGAACTTGAACTCACAGAAATTCTCCTGCCTCAGACTTCTAAGTGCTGTGAATCTAGGGTCTTTGCACTGAACTATATACTCAGTTACCACTCCCCCTCTTCAGATTTTTATTTTTTAAGATAGCATTTCACTCAGTTGCCCAGGCTGGGCTTGAACAATCCTTGTGCCTCAGCTTCTCAAAGTGCTGAGATTACAGGTGTGTGTCATCATGACTGGCCTGTGTCAGGAACTGACGGACTGTGTTTGCAAGTGGCTACACTATTTAACATTTCCAATGGCAGTGTCTGAAGATGACAGGTTTTACATTTCTACAAATCTTTTTAATGTATGGCTTAATAGAAGACAGGTGGATTCTCATATCTGCTTCTCTACTCAGTTTGTTGTAAAATCCTATTTTTGTTGAGCATATGAAAAACACTAGATTCAAAGAGATATATAGCTGAAGAAAGGAGAAGCATTTTAATGCCTTGTAAGATAATTCCAGATTATTCTTCTTTGACATAAAACTATAAAAATGATAGCATCTTAAAGGTTAAGTGCAAAGTAGAATTCTAAACCATATAAAAAAGGCTTTTGCACTTATATATAAAACTTGAATCGGTTAACAGAAAAAAAGGTCATCAATGAAGAGAAAGAAGTCTTAATGATCATTTCTCAGTTTTGATAAATGTAGCATGGCAAAAAAGCATTGAGAAAAGCTGGAATCATGAGCTGAAATCAACCTTTCCTACTTTTAATTTGGTTATCTCAGTTATCCTCCCCCCAGAACTGGGATTTGAACTCAGGACCTCGCCCTTGCCAGGTAGGTACTGCACTGCTGAACTATACCCCTGGCCCCACTGTCTCAGTTATTTTGTGATAATGATAGAAAGCAGACCAGCACAGGCAGTTGACAGTGTAATGACTGCTGGTATGTTCTGGGGCATTTAGGTTTTGGTGCCAGGAGCCTTACTTACCCTCTGTTGCTAGTGTACCTTCAAAACAAATATGAACACAGGGCAAAAGGCAAATAATGCCACAACATTACTATAAAAATAGTTCTGGGCTCCTGTACCTTCTGAAAAATACCTTAGGATCTCAGGGTCTATGATGAGCACCATTTTTTTTTTTTTAAAGTGGTGCCTGTGACTGAACCCAGAGCCTCATGCGTGTCAGGTGAGTGCTCTACCACTGGGCTACACCCCAGCCCCAAAGCACCTTCAAGGCAGGGATTTTTTTGTCTGTTTTGTTCACTGCTGTATCCCCTGTGCCTAGGCCAATGCCTGGAAAATAACAGATGTCCAATAAATATTTATTAAATGAAGGCAGGCATGGTGACACACGCCTGTAATCCTAGCACTTGGAAGGCTATGCAGGAGGACTCCTTTAAGCTCAAAGCCAGCCTGAACCACACAGTGAGACTCTATTAAAACAAAACAAAACAAAACAAAACAAAACAAAACAAAACACTATTAAATGAATGAATAACTAGTTGATTGCATAAGTGAATGTGATGATATCTGTAAATCACTTTCCACTGCTTGGAAATAAAAAAATAAAAAAATTCAAGTTATTTACAGTTTTGGCATAATTTAAAAGTTTACAGAATGCTAAATATCTAATCAGGAAATAAAAGAAATTATTCTTTGTGAAAAAACATTCAATTGCCAAGAGTGGGAAAAGCAGCAGGTAATACTGAAAACTATCCCGACAATATGTGCATAGGAAAGCAACAGCCTTTAGTGAAGGAAACACTCCCTGAAAACTAGAACACTCCCTGTGACCTAGAAATGGGGCAAAACCAGGAAAGGAGGACAAAATAGAAAAGCTGCCACTTCACATCATTTCCCACACTTGTTTTTCCAACCCATAGTGTCTGGGAACATTTCACAGAGAGGAATTATGTACAAAATGAACAGGGAATCTGAATGTAAGATGGGACATGCAAAAATTCATAAGTAATGAAGGCACTATAAGTTTTGAGCACTATGTTAAAATAATGGATTTATACCAGAAAGGACCTCATTTTATGATTCACATACTGTGACTGTTACAGATATGGATTTTAATTAAGCCAACAATAAACTGCTGCATAAAGGTGAGGCAGCCAATAAGTTTTCCAGCTAGTATGGAGTTATCATGTAGTTACTGTTGTTAGGGAATAAAATTCAGTAAACACACCATACTCAAAATGAATAATTCAGTCAGTACTTAATACCTACAGAGGCAATTTGGAATCTCATCAAATTCCAGGGAGTCATCATTAGGAAGGATTATCAATTAAGAAAGGGCAGGGAACAGAGTTTAACAGTATATGAACTACACACTCTTTGGTTTTAGTCCTAGCTCTGTCACACTTAGTAGCTGGCTGGCCACAGGTAAAATCCAGAATGCTCTGTTTGTTTGAGACAGGCTCTTGCTCTGTAGTCCGGGCTGTCCTCAAACTCATGGTGATCCTCTTGCCTCAGCCTCCCAAGTGCTGGGATTACAGGCATATGCCACCATGCCCAACTCTGAATGCTTCTGTAGGTTACTTTCTCCCTTCTCTTTTTCTGAATTCAGGAACATTTATGAAACATTTATGAAACATTTTGATTTTCTTGAACTCAATTGTAAGAAGTTAAGTATGAGGATTACTCAGAATTTAAAACATCTCAGTAAATTTTAACATTGCCAAGTCTAAAATAATAACCCCCCCCCCTTTCTTTTGGTACTGGGGATTGAACTCATGACCTAGTGCTTAACAGGCAGGCTCTTATGCCGCTGAGCTAAATCCCCAGCAATAACCCATTTTTTCCATCTTATGAAAAGCCTACAAAGTACTTCCTACCACAGAGTCTTGCCCCCATGTGCACTCCAGCTAACATAGAGGTTTCCCACCGCCAGTAATCAGCACAGGCAGGGAAAAGCAGCAGCCCTGCAACCAGTGTACCCAATGGCCACCATTAGCTACCCATAGCCAGCACTGTCCAGGAAAACCAGTCACACTTTGGAGAAATTATAGCCAATGCAGCAAGTGCCTGGGACCTCACTACCCGCTTGTCTGGAAGAACCCAGGAATATATCAAGATGAAAAAGCAAAAGGAAGTCTCTGGCCTCCAACCCAAGCAGAGCAAGTCCAGGAGATGTAAACAAGGAAGAGATCCAGAGTCATAAACCTGAAGTTTCTGAAGTGATGGCAACTGAAGTAAACAAACAACTTCATGGGGTTATAAAATAAATTAGAATAGAAATACTATCTCAGGTAAAAGAAGAGGTGAAAAACATAATAAAAGAACTGTTAAGTACCTCTAAAGAAGACATAGATTAAAAAAAGGAGCATAGGAAAATGAGGGAAATCTTGAATGAACAATATAAAAAGATTCAGAATATATGAAACAGATTCAAAGAGATATCCAGGAAATTAAAAACTCCATTGAAAGCTGACAAAACCACTTGGAAGAAACTGAAGATAAGACTTTCAGACTTTGAAGACAGGTTTGCAGCTTGTGATTGTGAAAGGCAAGATCACTTAAAAATAACAAGAAACCAGGAAATAACAATTCAATGACTGTAAAGATGATGCAAAGCAAAATAACTTGAGAAGAATAGGTGTCAGTGAAAAAGCAGGGGTCAACACAAATGACATTAAAATTCTGTTTACAGAGGATAGCAGAAAACTTCCCAAACAAGGGAAAAGGACATGATATAAGGTAAGTTCTGTATGTCAGCTAGAACTCCAGCTAGTCAAAACCAAAATAAATCTACACCCAGATATATAACAATCAAGATTCCAGAAATTCAACACAAGATCAGAATATTAAAAGCTGTTAGAGAAAAGAAACAGATCACCTATCAAGGAAAACTCATCAGAATCAAGACAGTTCTCTCAACACAAACCATCAAGTCAAAAAGAGCTTGGGGTGAGAGAAGACAAGATGGCCGATCAGTGAGCAACAAAATACAAAGCCTCCGAGGAGAAACAGCTCATTTGCCAGAATAAAACACCCTGGAGAGACCCAGGCAGAGGGAGATGGATCCTCTTGACACAGGAAGAAATTAAAACGTAAAAAAGCTCATCAAATACTTCGGGACTACAACTGAAACAGCTAAAAATTACAGGACACAGTGTTTTCGTAGTGACCCGCCAAGTTTGCACCAGCTTGAATCGGTGCTGGCCAGCAAAGCCGCCCAAACTCATTCCCACTGCCACTCACAGGAAGCACAGCAGCACTGAAGTCGGAGATTGGTGAGCCCAACGGAGAGTGGAGAGCAGAGAGCAGAGCTGGTGAAGGGACCTTCATTGATCCATGGTCAGTGCTGGGAATGAGACCCCCCGCCCATGGGAAGGGCGCAACCAAATGGGCGACATGTTGGAACTGGGCAGGAGGAGCCTGAACTGGGAGCGATAGTGACTCCAGTTGGTTCCTCCCTCCCAAGAGCAGATTTGTGGGATTTGCTTGGACTGGGACGCGCCCCTGGCCGGGACCCAATGAGCTGTCCCAAATCGATTCCCTGCACCTAGAAAGTACTGACTGCGTGAAGGCACCTGAAGTTTGGCTGGCCTGGTGGGGAGGGGCAGGCAAATACAGCTATTGCTTGCACCTCAGTGACAAGAGCAGGCAGGAGAGGGTGGAGGTCCCTCACTAGCGTGCTTCGGAGGAACTGTGGCCAACAGGGAAGGGGGCTGGGACCTGCACTGTAACCTGTGTGGAGGAAGCCAGGGCCATGACAGGAGAGAGAGGTGGGAGGAGGCCCCCAGCCCAGAACGCTGAGAGCAATGATCCAGGAGAAGGAAAAACAAGGGAGACTGAGGGCGGCAAACATGCAACATCAGACATGGCTTCAATGGACATTAAGAGATTATCTTCGGGACCTTGTAGATGAGCTCAAAACTGAAATATTAAATCAGGTAAAGCAGGATATGAGTAGAGTAATAAAAGAAATACTCTCAGGAAGCATCTCTAAGGATGATACAGACGGAAGAAGGGAGGAACACAAAAAAAGGAGAGAAACATTTGATAAAGAATATAAAGAAAATATAGAATACATGAAGCAGATTCAAAGAGACTACCAGGAAATTAAAAACTCCATTGAAAGCTAGCAAAACTCCTTAAAAGAAACTAAGGATAGACTATCAAAACTTGAAGACAAGTTTGAGTGTGTGATCATGAAAGGAAAGATCTCTTAAAAATAACAAGGAAACAGGCAGTAACAATACAAAGGCTAGAAGATGACAAGAGAATCTACAATTTAAGAATAAGAAACATGAACGAAGAAGCAGGAATATATACAGGCAAATTACAAAGGCTATTCATGGAAATAATTAAGGAAAACTTCCCAAGCATGGGAAAAGAAAATGACATTTGGTTGTGTGAGGCTTACAGAACTCCAGCCACCTACAACCAAAACAGAGCTACACCCAGACATATGATAATCAAGATACCAGAAATTCAATATAAAAACAGAATATTAAAAGCTGTTAGAGAAAAGAAACAGATTACCTATAAAGATAAGCCCATCAGGATCATGGTTGACTTCTCGACACAGACCATCAGATCAAGAGCTTAGAGCAAAGTATTCCAAGCCCTGAAAGAAAACAACCTCCAGCCAGATTGATGTACCCTGAAAAACTGTCACTAGAAATTAATGGAGAAACAAGATGCTTCCATGACAAAGAGGAACTGGGGGAGTTTGTGACCACCAATCCAACCCTACAGAGAATACTGAAGGACATTCTAGAGAGAGAAAA